>JAVSCE010019675.1:0-20805 GCA_032199065.1 Smutsia gigantea
AGAGATGAGGAGAGAAACAGGAGATGATTTTTCCATTGGGTGAGTCTTTCATGTTCTGGACACTTACCATTGAGTAAGTCTTGTGTTGTCTATACTAAAGACCAAGGCAGGCACCGCAAAGCAGATGTGTGACAGAGGCTGGTGGCAAGTCTTTGAAGAGCTTTTCATCCCAGCTTCTCCTGAGGGTTTCTTTCTGGCTATTCACAGTTGTTCTTAGGGTCCTCAAGGCTTGCTTCCAATTGGGCCCATCCCTGAGAATACCTGAATTCTCTCCAAGGCCAGGGAGCTGTGATGTGCCCAGAGGCACTAGTCCCTGGAGCCAGGAGGCATTCTGATCACATGCTGCCTTTATCTAGCTCCTAGCCATGCGCTCTGGCCCCACGTCCCTGGGGAGTATTTGATGGACAGCATCTCCTTTAGAAATTATAGAACTTTTCTGTTTGCAGAGTTTGTGTTAAAGCCTCAAGACCCTCAGCTCTTTTCATCTCAGCTCCTCCTAATTTATAAGATAAAGCCTAAAGTGCTTGATCTCTAAAATGCGCCTTGCCAAAGGCAAGCAGACCTCTGGAGAGCCTCCTCAGCCAGGGTAGCTTTCATCTTAAAGAATGTGCAGAACCGGGAGGCAGGCATGCCACACAAATGAGTAGGATGGTGTCACAGATCATACAAAATTGTGCCAGCATTCATCATTGTTTTCTTTTAGAAAAGATGCATTCTAAATAAATAGTATTTATTTAGAAAAAACAATTTTAGTGTGAAACTAACCTAATCCCAAAACATTTTAAAAATGGAAAAAAATAGAAAATAGAAAAGGAAAAACATTACTCTGATACATTAATACTCACTGTTAAACACAACTGTTATTAGCATTAAGTTGTATTTTCTGTTTTCCTTTCCTGCAAGTGTGTTTGTTTTCATGTGCACACTAATTTTTGCATAATTCTGACATGAGACTTGTAATTCTATGTGCTACTTTTTCACTTAACATTGTATCTGTTATAGGTATTTTCCACGTTATCATGGCCTTCATCACCATCATTTCCACATTCTGATCACCTTCCATGGAATGTCTATACCGATGTTTATTAACTTAGTTATGAATTCTGTCCATTGTATTAGGTATTTAAGTTGTTTTGACATTATGCTGCTAATGTCATTTGGCAAGTACCTATTTGCACATGGCATGCCGTGTGTTTATGTTATCTAATGAGCTTGACATCCATAATAGATGTATCCAGATATAAAGGGGTATATACAATTAAAGCACTGGACAAAGGGTCTCTAGGAAGCAAAAAGGGCACAGACATAGCTGGTCAGCCTCTGCCAAGGAGAGGAGACTGAGGAAGCAGTGGGGATGGCTGCAGAGAGATCTGGGGTCCCAGGGCAGGATGAGAGACCACTCACCTGGTCACCACACTGTGATGGCGGCAAGCGACTTCCCTTCCTGAGCCCCGCGCGCTCATCTAAACCAGAATGGTACCTACCTCAAAGGGCTGGGGGAGGGCAAAAGAAGTACATGAAAGCACTTAGTAGGGTGCCTATCGCCATGTGAGCACTCAGTAACAGTAGAAAATGCTGTAACTCTAGCAATCAGAGAAGTCAGGGAGCTGCCTCCTCCTATCATTTGCTGGGCTGGGGCCTCATATACCACATGTCTAGTTATTTAAAAGTTGTAAGATAGGCTAAGAGGCTTTTAAAAAGATATGTTCTATCCTTCTACTTTGACACACTTTCACAACACAAAATAGAAAAATACTTTTAGACCTATGGCTTTTTGATGCCTAAGGTTTAGCAAAATATCAGACGAGGAGGAATCTAACCAGTTGTAAGCCTGTCATTTGGTTAACAGGGTTTGAATGAGTAATAAGGACAAACACATATAAATTCACAAATTATTATACATTTATTTAATAAAATTCATTTTCTTGCCTTCGTTTCAGCAAAATCATTAATTAAATTCTTATAATCAAGATTTTTGCAATCTGTTTCATTGATGGAAATGATCTAACAGATTAAAATAAATGTATTTATATTAAAATATACAAGTTTGAAGTTTTAATCAATATGTAAATTAGTGTTAATGCAAGAAGCTAAAATTTTAATTATTTTAGATATATTTTCAAAAAAGTTATTTTTCTTCCAATATATTTTAAATTATCCATTATAACCAAAGTACAAGTCACTTAATAATAAATATCAAAAATTAAAATAAGCCTATTTAAATAGATTTGAAGGTTCTGGGATTTTTAAAAGATTATATCTTAGTGTATACTTTTATAAAAATAAGACTTTGCAATTCTAGCAAAGTCCACTCAGTTTCTAATGTCAAGAACCAATTTTTCAAATAACCTGTCTAGAACTATATTTATATATAAAAGGAAGAGAAATATGAATTATGCAATATTGTAGACTGCTGGGTAAAATGTATGTGCAGCCATTGCATGCACTGTGTGTGATTTTTTGGTACCCTGAGAACCCTGAATTGGAATATGAAGAGAAACAGGAAAATGGACTCTTGGCACTCTTAGGAAAAAATTCTTCACGATGCAAGAATTTATTCCATCCTTGCTTTGGAGAGGAAGAATCTAACAAGGCAATGAATTTGTCTTCTCTCTTAACATCAGCACTTGTGCCGCTCAAGCCCTCCCCACACTCCAGAGTGTGGGCATCTCTGAGGTCACTAGTGGTGCTCACGCATCTCAGTACTTGGAAGCGCAGCGTTTTCTTCCCAGGACCAGGCACGTGAGGAGGTGTCCCTGGGACCTGAGCAGTGTTGGTCACAAGAGTGGATATTTAGGATTACAGGTTGCTATGCCTGCACTGAGCACTGGACCTTAAGTGAAGTGTCTGTGGGGCCCTTTAAAGTGTGGCCAGTGCCTCTCTTGACCATCTGTGAAGGCAACTGTACAATAAAGAAACAAATGATGTTATGGACAAGTATTTATCAGGATAAATTGTCCGCGGTGCACAGATCCTTCCTACAAATACCATTATCCACATAAGTTCCCTCATTGACTTTGCATCTATTCTGGAGCATTCTTAGTATCTTACCCTCCTAGATGGCTTTATTTTTAAACACTGAGCCTGTGTCTGATTTGACATCAGTTTGCTAGGAGAAGCAGAGGAGAGAAGGCTCCTTTCTCACCACCAGGGCCAATGACAGCCACTTGAAGCAGGGCCACGCATCTAGAGAGAAGTCCCAGTGACACAGAGCGGCGAAAGCCCAGAGGAGGAGGACCAGGACAGCAGGTCCAAATGCAACTCAGAGCCACCACTGTGCTCACTAAGAAACTTTGAATCTCACCACTTCTTCTATTATCTTTGAGGCTAAATTGAGATTTGCTTCCCATGAGAAGCTTCCAGCCATTTGTCAGGGAAACAGGACACCAAGGAAATAAGGGGGAAATGTGTTTAAATGTGAGACAGTTATCTTTGCAGCCTGTGCTGTGATACAATGATCTCACTGTCTGCAGCACTGGGGCAGGGAGGACAGCCACCTGCACTGATGGGCAGAGATGGTCAGAACCCGCAGACCCAGGCCTGATCCCAGCCCCACAAGCCAGGAATGGGCAGTCGTCCAATTGTCTAGGGAAGGGCAAGAGGTAATATACTTAGGTTTTGAATTCCTTCAGTAAAATATTCACCTTTGCTTCTAGAAATTGTTTATACATTTACTATCTGCTTGCCTTTCATTTCTAAATAGCCTTCTGTTTTTATAGGGCCTCTCTCTACATGGGTTTAGTCCTCTGTTTGAATATCATCATTTAAAAACTGTAATTGTTTTTCTTGTTAGGTTAAAGCAGTGACCTCATTTTCCCTCCGCTCTACCTTAGGCTTTAGATCATCTTTCTCCCAAGGCATGTTTTAGGGGTGTGTCTCAGTACACTGTGTGTTGTGTTATGTTTATGACTAAATCATTGTATCCTATAACACTGATATATGCGTATTACAGGAATACAAAGACTGATGGGAAGTCAAGGAGAAGAGGAAGAAAGTAAATCTCTGGTCCCCCTGGGAGATGATAAATCACTCAACAACACTCTCTTGAGAGCCCACTGTGTGTCTGATACTGTTCTAGCACTGAGATTAGTATGTTGTCTCTCAAGCTGCTTATAATCCAGGAGGAAGAGAACCAAATACACAAACAAATGTAAATTAAGGGAGGCTATGGTGAAGTTTTTAGAGAAATACAGTCCTACTGCTTGTAGTTCCTTGTATGGGTCAGGATTTCCTAGTAAGCGTTTGAAGGAAAGAGAAAGAGCAATACCACAAAGGCCAGACAATGCCGGCTGCCTTGGAAGCCGAGGAACAGCCTGCTTGGCTCTCAGCCACGCCGGGTCGGCGCTGGGATGCTAATGTGAGGCATGGGCACCATCTTTGGTGGGCAGTGGAGAGCATAAAGGTTTTTAAGCAGGGAGGGGACTTCATGTTGAGGGCTTCATTTAGTATGATACATCTGGCAGCAGAATGTCCAACAGATTAAAGTGAAAGAAGTATAAGGGGTAAAGAGGTCTGTGAGAATTTATGATGGTAACTTGGCATAGAAGAAGTGAGGGACTGAGCTAAGAGGAAAGATGGGACAGTAGCCAAGGACTCCCAGGTTTGCATGTAGGGATGCACTCCATCTTTAACACTGAGTGAGACGTCTACTCCTACCATGCCTGTTTCTTTTATGTCTTATGTGCATGGATTTTAAGCATGTCTATTGCCCAAAGGCCTGGGCTATGTCAAGAACATGATTAGCAGGTCTTGGGCCCCAGATTGACCTCAGGACTTGGGTCCCCACTCTTGGGCATTGTCAGGAGGCATAGAGGAACTGCAGGGAGAACACAACTCTGTTGTTGGCTCAGGGTATACATGAACCCCATAAACACAGTAACAGAAACCAGAAAGTGGTAGTGGACTGAAAGAATAAGAGAAAAAGAGTCAGTATGGGCAGGAAAATTGAAACCAGGACAAGAATGAGATCACAGCCTGCGTGTGGCCATGCACAGAGATGTGTGATTAAATTCCGTGTTAGGTGGGATTCCTGGGAATGCAAGCCTGAGGCTGCAAGGTGCAGGCAGCGCTCTTGGGACCAACACCTGCTGGGGAGCAAAAGAAGCAGAATTGCAGGTGGGAGTCGTTGAACGTGAAGCAGCTGCATCAGAGGCCTCCCCCGTCCCCAGGGATCTGGGGGTGCGTGGCCCTTGGAGTTGGCTCCAGCTGGGGCTAGAAGGCCAGTTTTCATACCCAGCATCTACCAGTCATTGGATGTGGCTGCTCCAGTGGGGGCAGGAGGCTCGGTGACCCCCGTCAGGCAGGGACAGTTCCAGGAGACAGCCTCAGCTGTGAGCCCAAGCAGCCACTCCTCCCAGCAGCTGGAGGAATAGGAACTTCGGTCTGAGGGAGAGATCAGAGAGGCATGCAATAGCATCTAGTGCAACATGTACTTTCTGGAGATTTGCCTGGTGTATTTTGAGACTCATGGGGTGGAGGCTGGCAAAGGGAATATTGTCACCTAGCCCTCTGAGCTCGTCAAAGCTGGGAGGTGGTGCAAAGCCAGCACCTGAGAGGCCAAAGGACAAGGCCAGTGAATCCAAGTGGGACTAGCAAAGGGGTACAGCCCAAGAAGAGGAAGTTGAGGTGGTGGTAAAGGTGAGGGGTTTGGAGTCGGGCAGTGTGGCCTGCAGTCTGCCTCTACCAGCAGTGTGACCCAGGGCCTGTGGCTTCATGTCTGTCCCTCAGTTTCTTCATTTCTCAAATAGGACCCAAAATAGGGCTTACCTCACAGAGTTGCTGTGAGACTTAATGAGATAATGCATGCAAAGCATTAGTGCTGGCCCGTCTTTAGCAACACTCCATGGGAGGTGGCTGCATTATTAATATGGTTCTTAATAATATTAAGAACGGTTATTATTGGTTCTTGATAATTTCACCAAATTTGGAGAAAGCCTTAGACAAATATTAGGAACTGGAGTCCTAATCCCAGAGGTTTGAGAGTTAGGGAAATCATATCAGACACAAACGCAGGAGGAGGCATCTGGAGAGTGGGGGAGTCTTGACAAACACCCAAGAGAGGGCCACTTTCCTTTGACTTTTATGTGTTCTCAGGTAAATTACACATGGTAGAACCAGCCCTGTTAGAAAAGCCAAGAGTAAAAGAGAACACGTTTCTGGTGAGAAAGTTGCTGTCTTCTTCATTTTCTCTATTCCTTTAATTACATTTAATGGCAAACTAATCTTTCCCACTGAGTTTTTTGGCTTCGGCACTACCACCTGTATGGCCTTGCGCAAGGCACAGAGCCTCTCCAGCCTTCAGTTTCCTCATTTATTAGAGATGAGTAATACCTGATCTCACTTGATTGTTGGGAGATTCAGATGAGACATTATATTTGGATGTAGTTTGCAAACTGTAAAACACAGTATAGATGTCCATATTCTTGGAATTATTCTGTTGATTGCCTTTTTGGGGGTATTGGGTGGGGGGCATGATGGTCATAAGCAACAGAGGCAGAAAAGGGCAGCCACAGGTGAATGAACACGAAAGGGTGAGAAATCCCGGGTGAAAATCATCCAAGGAATAGCTTTCTTACCAGAGTGAGGATGATACTAACTATCTTTTATACTGTTATATATTAAGGGCCTTTTTTTGTGCCAGATGCTGTTGAAGACCCTTAAGATCTAGAGAGATATAAAATATGCTCCATTCCTTCAAGGTATTCATAGCATCTGCTTGGTCATATGTATTAAATTCTTTTTCCATTGGTAGCAAAGGATTTGTACATGGAATCAGCCATACTCTATCATCCAGTTCCTAAATCATCTAGATAAAGCCCTCATGGGAACATTAAGGACCTGCCTGGAGTATATCCTCCTGAATTATTGCCATGCTGGGTGTGCCAGCAAGCTTGGCCAAGCACTTCACCTCTGGGGCGGTGATACCCAAATGTGACACACACCAGCAAACGTTTGACTTCTTAATTAAATTGGAGTTGGAGGGTGGGGTCTTCTGATGAACAGAAATGTAAACATTTAACAAATTTTACTTTATTAATGTTTCTTTTATGAGTAATACTTTCTTGGTATGGGGGGGGGGTGTCTAGTTTAGAAAATGTCTCCCTGCTCCATGGTCAGAAAGTTTGAAAGATTTTCTTTTGACATTTAAATCTGAAATGTAACCAAAATTGACTTGTATGCATGGTGGGGAGGTGAAATCTAGTGTCTCTTATCTCCTTATGTATGTTTTTTTTTTAAAGCAAGGACATTTCCAAGTTGATGGGAAATGTGTTAAGAGAAAGGAAAAGCAGATAGAACTGGGTTAGAGATTATAGGAGGTTAAGAATAGGTCAGTCCCCAGCATTTATTAAGATGAAGCCCTTCGGGCCAAGGGATAATCATGGGCCTACCCCCTTCTCCCATGTCCCTCTTGGCATGTGTTATTTTGGGTTTAATTCAGCATCATATTTTTTGGATGAGTCCATGAGCCAAGTTGGGTCATGGTGGTGAGGAAGAGGACTTATATAAAAACCATGCTGTTAATTTGTTCATTCATTTTAAAAATTCCTATTGGACATCTGGTACAGGTATACAAAAAACACAGGGAAAATCCCTGTCCTCGAGGAGCCACTGTGAATGAAAACACATGACTGAAATGTAGCTTCATAAAATGGATGGGAGCACCTTACATTCATTAAACTTTCACACTAACAAAGCACTTTTATATGTGCTTTTTCACTACATATTCATGACCCCCTTTTCATGCGTCTAACGGAGATTCCCAGGGCTCAGGGGCTTGCCCAGGGTAACACAGCACAGGGCCACAAGTTGAATCTACTTTTTTAAGTCCAGTGTTTTTTCAACTTTGCTGTTTTTTAGCTTAACGTCAATTTCCTAACGGCTTTTATTATACGATTAAATCTCCTGCTACATGGGTTTCTGTCTTTTCATCTGTCAATCAGTCTGTGTCCATCTACCCACCAATTTATCTGTCCATTTATTTACCTATTGTCTGTACATGTATCTAGCTGGCTAGGTAGAGTGTTTGATGAGAAGAGGATCGGGAAAGGTTTGAGGCTACATCAATCCAGTCAGATCCGAGGCTCATCCCGGCCAGTCTTGCCTCACATTAAGCAACTTACTTCATACATTTGAAAATCAGTTTCCATGTCTCTAAAATGAGGGGTTTGGACTGAATGTTTTTTAAAGGGTGGCCTGCTTCTAATATGATTTCCTACTAACTTGATTTTCAAAGTTTTGTCTCATTTAATACTATTTCATTCACTAGTAGGTAGTGTGCATCTTTTGTCGACAGCTAGCTCTCCGGCCCCTTCCCTGCTCTGTTTGTGGGGCTTCTTTGACTGCCAGCAACAAAACCCAACTCAAACTCGTGCAAACACAGGACTGTTGGTTTATGTAGTTTCCTGGGTTGATCACAGAGTGGAAACAGTAACTAATAATAGAACCAGGGCCTCTGGACTGGAACTAAGGATTCTAAGTGGCCACCTATATTTTATTTCTGAGTATCTGTTCCTCTTTATCTATAGATCTCATTCTCTTCTCCTGAAGAAAGGCCCTGTCCACACTGAGAAATATGGTCCCTGGCAGCCCCAGATAAGCAACTCCAGTAGAAAAATTCTTTCATGTTGTAGGTACATCAATTCAAAGGAAAGACTCTGACTCCACTTAGACCACTCTCTATTGTTGGGCGATTGGATGATTCTGGTCAAAGGCCCTTAAACCATTAGCCCTAAAAGAACCCTGTGGAATACGAGGAGGGCCATTCTCCCTCCCAAAAAATATGCTGAACAGACCCCCAAAAATGTCCTTTCTGCTGTTGATCAAATATTAAGTTACTGGTGGGCAAAAAATCCACTGGGAAAAGTGAAGGCAGAATAACAGTTAGGATCATGGGCTCTGGAAAAGTTTTCCTGCATGAATTCCAACTTCCCGCTCATAAGCTGAGGGACCTTCAGCAATTTATATATCCTCTTTCAGCCTCACTTATTTCATCTGCATAATAAGGAGAATACTATCACCTACATCAACAACTTACTGTGAGGATAAGATTGGAATAAAATGCTAAGCACTAAATGAGGTTGTCTATTATTACTACAAATGCTACTGCTACTAATTCTGGCATTAAGATCATACAATGAGGATATAATAAATGATAGACTCTAAATTAAGCAATATTTTCTGATGCCCAACCTGGCGCTCTTCCCACCACCCCATGGATGAAGGGCACCTGAACATTGGAAGGTGGTAGGTGAAGCAGGCCTGGAATTGGGTAAGCAGGATTATGGTGCTGGCATTCTGGGTCCTTGTTACAGGCCAGTGGCCAATGACTTCTTTATTTTATTTATTATTATCTCTATTTTACAGAAGAGGAAGCAGAGGCATGCAGTGATTAACTGGCTAGCTAGATCACCCAGCTGGCCTACAGCAGAGAGCTCCATTAGGGGCCTGGCTGGCATATTGGCAGAATAATAAGCAGGTTTTCTTAACGATCTGGCTAGACAGGATGAGATCTGCTGTCTGCCCTCCTTGCACTTATCCAGAAGGTTATTGGGCTTGCAGTCACACTCTGTCTTTCCAAAGAAGAGACGGATGGATGTCAACAGTAACAGTTGATGGGCAGAAAACAGAAAACTGCAGAACTCAGACTCCACCAAAATGTAGGTACATTTGAAGTTATGTAGATAAGCTTCCCCAGACAAATAACTGTCACCTCTGACATTGTTGTTAATCAAATGCCCCAATTTTATGAAACCTTTGGATTGATTTTTGTTACAAAGAATGAACGTAGATCTACTTGAAACTTTTCCATGCTCAGTTGTTACAATCCAGACATTTCAAAATCATAAAGGTGTGTTAGGTCATCTGGAGACCTGTTTCTCTTGGTTATGCAACCCTGCAGTCTGGCAGTCCGCTCTGAATTTCTGTAGAGTGTCTCATTCTGCACCTGCAACACGGCCCTGAGTCAGCCTGCTGAATGACTAACTCCCTTTTCCCCAGTATGACATGTCAATGTCATTTCATTGCTGTGGCATGTTTCTTGCCCTGTGGCTGGTAAACAAGGCAACTCAGTCAGGAAGCCAAAGCCATTCCCTCCTTGTGATTCACAGAGGGAAGTCTCCCAGTGTAGGCCTGGAAGACACACTCTTACATCTTGCCCAGTCCTCTAAGGGCTTTGTTTTTCTCTTCTCCAATCTCCCTTCCCCCGTCACCCCTATCCCTCAAGAAAAGAAGATATAACCATGGACCTAATTTTACCTGAAAAAGAAATCCAGAGGCAAGGTCTTTTCTGTTACATTTATCAAAAAAGAGAATGTTATCACTGACTTATTTAAGATGGAATCTGTTTCTGCAAGGTGCACTGTATCTGGTGTTTGCAGCATCGGGTTACACTTTAGTATTCTCTGACTACATCACAGTCAGATCGTCATGCAAGTCTGTGGTCACAGAGACAGCGTGGTATAATGAATGGAAAAGGCAGGGAGGTTTCTGCCTCGCTTTCCTTATCTGGAAATGGGGACAAAAAAGAACTCCTTTTGGGGTTGCTGTGAAGATTAAATGAGAGCACATACTTGCTGGTAGCCTCACCATGAGACTGGTTTCTGCCATAACTGTCCCAAACGGCACTGTCTCAAATGGTAGTGTCTCACTGACGGAGATCATTATGTTTGCTGCTAAATCATGTTTTCAAAAGCTTGAACTAGTGAAAGTTTAAATTGGTACAACTTTTCTGGAGGCAATTTAGTATTCTCAATCAGAAAAAAATATATATAAATAACTGTTGAATTACAATGTTGTATACTTGAAATCAGTGTAATACTATATATCAACTGTACTTCAATTAAAAATAAAAAATATATATCCTTTCATATAATTTTACTTCTAAGAATTTGTTATAGGAAAACAATCAGATGTTGTTCTTAGGTATGGTAGTCATGACGTTGTTTGTTGAAAATATGACAAATTACAAACAACCTACAAATCCCACAATAGGAGACTGGTGAGGTAAATTATTTTATGTCTCTATAGAGGAATACCATCTAGGTAGCCATGAAAAGTCATGATGCAGAACATTTTTCTTGTTGGAAATATTCATTCTGTATCAAGAAGTGAAAAATGCAAACAGGAAAACAGGATACACTGGTTAATAATCAGTAAGAAAGGCACATATCCACATGGAAAAAAATGCTGGAAGGTACATACAAAACATCAGTCATAGTTTCTTTGTTTGGGGTCAAGTGACCTTGTTGTCTTCCTTTACTCTCCTCTGCATTTCACAAGTTTTGTTGCTGAGTATATTTAATTTCTTTAATTATAAGAAAATGGTTTGAAAACATGGTTGCTAAGTATGGGAGAATATATTCATAAATGAGGTATCCGATAAGGGGTTGACATCCAAAATATATAAAGAACTCATGCACCTTAACAAACAAAAAGCAAATAATCCATTTAAGAAATGGGCAGAGGACATGAATAGACACTTCTCCAAAGAAGAAATTCAGATGGCCAACAGGCACATAAAAAGATGCTCCACATCGCTAATCATCAGAGAAATGCAGATTAAAACCACAATGAGATATCACCTCACACCAGTGAGGATGGCCAACATCCAAAACACAAACAACAACAAATGTTGGCGAGGATGTGGAGAAAAGGGAACCCTCCTACACTGCTGGTGGGACTGCAAATTAGTTCAACCATTGTGGAAAGCAGTATGGAGGTTCCTCAAAAAACTCAAAATAGAAATACCATTTGACCCAGGAATTCCACTCCTAGGAATTTACCCTAAGAATGCAGCAGCCCAGTTTGAAAAGACAGATGCACCCCTATGTTTATTGCAGCACTATTTACAATAGCCAAGAAATGGAAGCAACCTAAGTGTCCATCAGTAGATGAATGGATAAAGAAGATGTGGTACATATACACAATGGAATATTATTCAGCCATAAGAAGAAAACAAATCCTACCATTTGCAACAACATGGATGGAGCTAGAGGGTATTATGCTCAGTGAAATAAGTCAAGCTGAAAAAGACAAATACCAAATGATTTCACTCATATGTGGAGTATAAGAACTAAGGAAAAAAAAAACTGAAGGAACAAAACAGCAGGAGACTCACAGAACCCGAACGGACAAATAGTTACCAAAGGGAAAGGGACTGGGGAGGATGGGTGGGAAGGGAGGGGTAAAAGGGAAGAAGGGACATTACGATTAGCAGATGTAATGTTCGGGGGGCACGGGGAGGGCTGTACAACCCAGAGAGGACAAGTAGTGACTCTATGGCATCTCACTAAGCTGATGGACAGTGACTGCAATGGGGTTGGGTGGGGGGAACCTGATGAAGGGGGTAGTGTAATCACAATAATATTACTCATTTAATTGTAGATTAATGATATCAAAATAAACTAAAAAAAATGGCAAAAAAAACATGGTTGCTAAACTAATCTGGTTTTCAAATGAACATTATAGTTTAATCCACGATCTCTACCTTTAACATGCTTTAGAATGACTTAGAAAAGAAATTATAAATGTGTGCGCCAAAACAAGGCTGAGAGGGAATACCTCAAACTGTTAAACAGCATTATCTCTGGGTGGTAGTTTATGGGAGATTTTCCTTTTCATCTTATACTTTGCTGAATTTTCAGAATTTCTACAATTTGCATGTATTACTTTTATAAATAGGAAAAATGCTATTAAAGTATCTATTGAATAATTATTATTTAATAAGAGTAATATTTTCCTACTGCCTTCTGTGAGGGCTGGTTGGTAATGGACTTTTAGCTGAATTTAGTTGATTTGGCAAGTAAATAAACTGGCTCAAAGGAAGCACTTGTTTCTCAGTTTCATGATGTCTAGTTTGAACAAAATCTAATTTCTTTTCTTCTTAAAATTATTCAGTCATATTTCAGGGTGATTTTCATTGGTAATACCAAGTTACTCAAGCTCAAAGATACCGGAGGGAAGGCAGTTCTCAAGTACAGCGACTGATTCTGAGGAAAGCCTGAACATCTGGGTGGTTCTGGCCTCACAGGATTGTCTGCCTGATTCTAGATCAAAGGGGCTCAGATAAATGCATTAACTTTAGACTACTTCTCCTCCCGGAGCTTCAGATCCAATGGACACTTGCCCATCTGGGCTGGGACCTGTAGGCGGCTGTTTTTAGAGCAAGGGTGTCTTGACGTCATATCTAAAGCACAGATTTCCATGTCTGGTAAAACAACCGGAATGTGTTTACCAACATGAATGATATGTTCAAGGTCAGTGCTAGGCTTCTAGCAAGAGAAAAAAAATAACTGGTATTCAGGGTAGAAAGAAGCAAATAAGGTTGTAGGTCTATTTTTGAAATTCTCTGTTCAGCAAACAAGTTTAGGGATGCCTCTCTTAGCTGCCTCATCCATGCACACCCCACCTTGTCACCAACAAACTGGATCTTACCCTGAATGCATACAAATGAATGAATTTGGGACCAGATGACATTTTTCCCCACCTTTCATTTTCTTCTTAAAAGGTAAGAGGTATTTTTATATTGGAAACATCTCTTATTGGCAAATGTGAACAATACTGACATGTTCTTAAAATAAAGACTGTTGCAGATAAGAAAATGAAACATGAAGAAAACAGCAAAGTACCTTTTTCGGTTAGTGGCCCCACAAGAATTCAGTTGCCTGGGCCAGAAATCTGGGAGTCATCTTTGACTTCTCTCCTTCATCTCACGTCCAATTCCAAACACTCACCATGTGTTTCTCTTGACCATCCCATCTCCTACCTGGTCCTCATAGACCCCTGGCCACCCCCAGACCCATGTGCAGACCCACCCCTGTCCAGCTCGCAGAGTGGTCCTTGTGGAAAGCAAACCTAACTACTTCATTTCCCCTTAAGAGCCTCTCCTTTATGGGGCAGACCTGAGCACCTAGCTGTAGCACTTGGGGCCCTTCGCCACTGCTTATCTCTTTTGCCATGTCTACTGCTCCCACCACAAGTCTGAACTTCTGTCATTCCCCAGACCCTAGCTGGGCTGGGGCCATAGGTGGCAGGGACCCCTGCTCAAAACAGAAATTCCAAGATAAAGTCAAGAATTTCAAGATGGCGACCACCCAGCATGAAGCTCCAAGTGCAGGGCCTGTGTGTCTCCTCAGGTCACATGCCCATGAAGCTGGCCCTGTCCCGGAGCAGGTTTTCACCTCTGTTTCCTTGTGTCTATGGAGAGTGGCCTGGAATATCCTGCCCATTCTCTGCTCTACCATCTTCCCTCCTCCTTGTTCTTTAAGGTTCACTTGGCTCGGGTGTCAGCGCCAAGAAGTGACCCCAGCTTCCCTCCATAACCCCGTGTCCCTGTGGGCATCACTCCTCTGAGCTCCTTTTAGGCCAGTGACCCCAAAAAGCTGAGCCTAACCACCCCTGTATAGGCACCTGGGGCTGTTGCTTAAAATGAATCTGGATCTTGGGGGCGGAGCCTGAGCACCTGCCCTTTAAAAGCTCACGAATAGATCTGCACACACCTTGAAGCTCGAGAGCTAAAGCCCGGTGTCCCCGTTGCCCAGTAGCCCTGTCAGTTCTCCTTGTCAGGTCTGATTCCTCTGTTTCCTTAACATCGAGCACCATGCCCTGCACTTGGTAGGTGTTGGTGCTCTGTGTTGGATGGAGCTAACCTACTCCAGCGTTGGGTTTGCCACCTTCCCACCTGTGTTTCTCCAGACTCCTGAGCCCTCACTTCCCATTTCTTTCAGAGCTAACACAGCTCCACAGGGCCCCAACTGCCAGCCTGTCCTTAGCTGTCTCCTCCTGTCCCTCTGACATCAGGAAAATGAGCTATAAACTGGGGCCTGGCTCTGGGTAGCAGCAGGCTCCGAGCACGAGGTCACAGCCAACTCGGCAGCCACTGTGTTAACCCCCGTGCCGGCATCAGGTGTTGGGAGTGTTGATGACAGAAGTCGAAGTTGCTGTGCCGGAGAACTGACAGAGCTCCTGGCCCTGCCCCTCGGGCCATGGGCTTGCAAAACAGCACCCATGAGGCTGTAAAGGTGCATATGACAGAGCACTCCAGCCCTGAGGCCCGATGCAGGGTGATTGGCGTTTCTTTGCAGGTGGGTAATGAGGCCACCTGGAGGTGGCACGTGTGCAAAGGACCAACAGTCAGCCTGAAGTCTTCCACTGCCATTCATTTCCATCTTCCCTGATGGGATAGAGGGAGTGACAGGTGCAGCTCAGTGAGTTGCCTGTGTGTCCTGCATGCTGGGCTCACCCTGGCTCAGCCCAGAGGTTCCAGCTGGCCACACTCTCGAGACCTCCTGCACCCAGGAGCCTCCCAACGAGCAGGCCACCTCCGCTGCCCCATGCCCTCCCTCAGGGTGCCCCAAGCACAGCCTCTCTAGGCCCTCTTTTGAGGCTTATCTACCAGAAGCTGGAAGACTGCCTCACAAAAACTTGGCCCCCTCCTTCTTGTTTTGATTAGCTACGAAGGGTTTCTACTTTGCTTAAAAAATGTTTTTCATTTGTTTTATGACTGTTGTTTCAAAATTAACTCTTTCTAATTAGGGGCATCGTCAAAGTTGGATCCCATGCAGCCAAACAAGACAACATTTCTAGGCCTCAAGGAAGGCATTACAGACAGAGGAGCCCTGTGGTTCCCACAACACAGGGAGGACAAGTCACCCCGTGGACCATTAAACAACTGTCCGGGAGCCGGTCAGATGGGGGTCTTGCCTGTGCAAGTAGATGTCTCACAGATCACGAGGCGACTGGGGCCCCTCCACACAGAGCTTCAGCACACACAATCTCTCACTCTCCCCCTGAAATGTTTCTTAATCCTTGTCATCATCACCCAATATTAATGGCTTAAGTTTATTGAGTGGTAAATGCACGCAAGACATGTTTTCTTTTTATTTTGCTATCATTAATGTACAATTACATGAACAACATTATGGTTACTAGACTCCCCCTATTATCAAGTCCCCACCACACACCCCATTACAGTCACTGTCCATCAGCATAGTAAAATGATATAGAATCACTACTTGTCTTCTTTGTGTTATACTGCCTTCCCCATGTCCCCCCACCTACATTATATGTACTAATCGTAATGCCCCCTTTTCTCCCTTATCCCTCCCTTCCCACCCATCCCACCCATCTTCCCCAGTCCCTTTCCCTTTGGTAACTGTTACTCCATTCTTGGGTTCTGTGAGTCTGCTGCTGTTTTGTTCCTTCAGTATTTTTTCTTTGTTCTTATACTCCACAGATGCGTGCAATCATTTGGTACTTGTCTTCCTCTGCCTGGCTTTTTCAGTGAGCATAATACCTTCTAACTCCATCCATGTTGTTGCAAATGGTAAGATTTGTTTTCTTTTTATGGCTGAATAATATTCCATTGTGTATATGTGCCACATCTTCTTTATCCATTCATCTACTGATGGACACTTAGGTTGTTTCCATTACTTGGCTATTGCAAATAGTGCTGCGATAAACATAGGGGTGCATATGCGTTTTTCAAACTGGGCTGCTGCATTCTTAGGGTAAATTCCTAGGAGTGGAATTCCTGGGTCAAATGGTATTTCTATTTTGAGTTTTTTGAGGAACCTCCATACTGCTTTCCACAATGGTTGAACTATTTTACATTCTCATCAGCACTGTAGGAGGGTTCCCCTTTCTCCACATCCTCGCCAACATTTGTTGTTGTTTGTCTTTTGGATGTTGGCCATCCTAACTGGTGTGAGGTCACATTGTGGTTTAATTTGCATTTCTCTGATGATCAACGAAGTGGAGCATCTTTTCATGTGCCTATTGGCCATCTGAATTTCTTCTTTGGAGAAGTGTCTGTTCAGCTCCTCTGCCCATTTTTTAATTGGCCTATTTGCTTTTTGTTTGTTGAGGTGTGTGAGCTCTTTATATAATTTGGATGTTAACCTCTTATCGGATATGTCATTTATGAATATATTCTCCCATACTGTAGGATGTATTTTGTTCTACTGATGATATCCTTTGCTGTATAGAAACTTTTTAGTTTGATATAGTCCCACTTGTTCATTTTTGCTTTTGTTTCCCTTCCCCAGGGAGATATGTTCATGAAGAAGTTGCTCATGTTTATGTCCAAGAGATTTTTGCCTATGTTATTTCCTAAGAGTTTTATGGTTTCATGACTTAAATTCAGGTCTTTGATCCATTTTGAGTTTACTTTTGTGTATGGGGTTAGACAATAATCCAGTTTCATTCTCTTATATGTAGCTGTCCAGTTTTGGCAACACCAGCTGTTGAAGAGGCTGTCATTTCCCCACTGTATATCCATGGCTCCTTTATCATATACTAATTGACCATATAGCTTGGCTTTATATCTGGGCTCTCTAGTCTGTTCCATTGGTCTATGGGTCTGTTCTTGTGCCAGTACCAAATTGTCTTGATTACTATGGCTTTGTGGTAGAGCTTGAAGTCAGGGAGCGTAATTTCCCTCACTTTATTCTTCCTTCTCAGGATTTCTTTGGCTATTTGGGGTCTTTTGTGGTTCCATATGAATTTTAGAACTATTTGCTCTAGTTCATTGAAGAATGCTGTTGGTATTTGATAGGGATTGGATTGAATCTGTAGATTGGTTTAGGCAGGATGGCCATTTTGACAGTATTAATTCTTCCTATCCATGAGCACAGGATGTGTTTCCATTTACTGGTATCTTTAATTTCTCTCATGAGTGTCTTGTAGTTTTCAGAGTATAGGTCTTTCACTTCCTTGGTTAGGTTTATTCCTAGGTATTTTATTCTTTTTGATGCAATTGTGAATGGAATTATTTTCCTGATTTCTCTTTCTGCTGGTTCATTTTTACTGCATAGGAATGCAACAGATTTCTGTGTATTAATTTTGTATACCACAACTTTGCTGAGTTCAGATGTTAGATCTAGTAGCTTTGGAGTGGATTCTTTAGTGTTTTTTATATACAATATCATGTCATTGGCAAACAAGGACAGTTTGAGTTCTTCCTTGCCCATGTGGATGCCTTTTATTTCTTTGTGTTGCCTGATAGCTGTGGCTAGGACCTCCTTTGTTGAGAGTTTTTATCATGAATAGATGTTGAATTTAGTTGAATGCCTTCTCAGCATCTATGGAGATAATTATGATTTTTGTCCTTCTTTCTGTTGATGTGGTGGATGATGTTGATGGTTTTGAATGTTGTACCATCCTTGCATCCCTGGGATGAATTCCACATGATCATGATGGATGACGTTTTTGATGTATTTTTGATTTTGGTTTGCTAATATTTTGTTGAGTATTTTTGCATCTATGTTCATCAGGGATATTGGTCTGTAATTTTCTTTTTTTGTGGTGTCTTTGCCTGGTTTTGGTATTAGAGTGATGTTGGCCTCGTAGAATAAGTTTGGGAGTATTCCCTCCCCTTCTACTCTTTGGAAAACTTTAAGGAAAATAGATATTAGGTCTTCACTAAATGTTTGATAAAATTCAGCAGTGAAACCATCTGGTACAGGCCTTTTGTTCTTAGGATGTTTTTTGATTACCAATTCAATTTTGTTGCTAGTAATTGGTCTATTCAGATTTTCTGTTTCTTCCTGGGTCAGCCTTAGAAGGTTGTATTTTTCTAGAAAGTTGTCCATTTCTTCTAGTTTATCCAGTTTGTTACCATATGATTTTTCATAGTATTCTCTCATAATTCTTTTTATTTCTGTGGTGTCCATAGTGATTTTTCCTTTCTCATTTCTGATTCTGTTTGTGTGTGTAGACTCTTTTTTTTTTTTTTGATAAGTCTCGCTAGGGGTTTATCTATTTTGTTTATTTTCTCAAAGAACCAGCTCCTGCTTTCATTGCTTCTTTCTATTGTTTTATTCTTCTCGATTTTATTTATTTATGCTCTTATCTTTATTATGTCCCTCCTTCTACTGACTTTGGGCCTCATTTGTTCTTCCTTTTCTAGTTTCATTAATTGTGAGTTTAGACTGTTCATATGGGATTGTTCTTCCTTCTTGAGGTAGGCCTGTATTGCAATATACTTCCTTCTTAGCTCAGCCTTCACTGCATCCCACAGATTTTGCGGTGTTGAATTATTGCTGTCATTTGTCTTCATATATTGCTTGATCTCTGCTTTTATTTGGTCATTGATACATTAATTATTTAGGAGCATGTTATTAAGCCTCCATGTGTTTGTGGGCTTTTTCATTTTCTTTGTGTAGTTTATTTCTGGTTTCATACCTTTGTGATCTGAGAAGCTGGTTGGTACAATTTCAGTCTTTTTTAATTTACTGAGGCTCTTTTTGTGGGCTAGTATATGATCTATTCTTGAAAATGTTCCATGTGCACTTGAGAAGAATGTGTATCCTGTTGCTTTTGGATGAAGTGTTCTATAGATGTCCGTTAGGTCCATCTGTTCTAATACATTGTTCAGTGCCTCTGTCTCTTTACTTATTTTCTGTCTGGCTGATCTGTCCTTCAGAGTGAGTGGTGTGTTGAAGTCTCCTAAAATGAATGCATTGCATTCTATTTCCCCCTTTAATTCTGTTAGTATTTGTTTCACATATGTAGGTGATCCTGTGTTGAGTGCATAGATATTTATAATGGTTATATCCTCTTGTTGGACTGACCCCTTTATCTTATGTAATGTCCTTCTTTGTCTCTTGTGACTTTCTTTGTTTTGAAGTCTATTTTGTCTGATACAAGTACAGCAACTCCTGCTTTTTTCTCCCTATTAGTTGCATGAAATATCTTTTTCCATCCTTTTACTTTCAGTCTGTGTATGTCTTTGGGTTTGAAGTGAGTCTCCTGTAGTCAGAATATAGATGGGTCTTATTTTTTTATCCATTCAGTGACTCTACATCTTTTGATTGGTGCATTCAGACTATTTACGTTTAGGGTGATTATGGATTGGTATGTACTTATTGCCATGGCAGGCTTTAGATTCCTGGTTACCAAAGGTTCAAGGGTAATTCTCTTAGTATCTAACAGTCTAATTTAACTCACTTCATGTGCTATTACAAACACAGCGTGAAGGGTTTTTTTTTTCTCCTTTTTTCCCTCCTCCATTCTTTATATATTAGATATCAGATTCTGTACTGTTTGTCTATCCCTTGATTGACTTTGGAGGTAGTTGATTTGATTTTGCACCTGCTTAGTAATTAATTGTTCTACTTTGCTATGATTTTATTTCCCCTGGTGACATCTATTTAGTCTTAGGTATATTTCCATCTATAGGAGTCCCTCAAAAATGCACTGTAAAGGTGGTTTGTGGGAGGTAAATTCTCTCAGCTTTTGCTTATCTGAAAATTGTTTAATCCCTCCTTCAAATTTAAGTGATAACCTTGCTGGGTAGAGTATTTTTGGTTCGAGGCCCTTCTGCTTCATTGCATTAAATATATCATGCCACTCCCTTCTGGCCTGTAAGGTTTCTGTTGAGAAATCTGATGATAGCCTGATGGGTTTTCCTTTGTATGTGATCTTTTTTCTCTCTCTAGCTTCTTTTAAAAGTCTGTCTTTATCCTTGATCTTTGCCATTTTAATTATTATATGTCTTGATGTTGTCTTCCTTGGGTCCCTTGTGTTGGGAGATCTGTGCACCTCCATAGCTTGAGAGACTATCTCCTTCCCCAGATTGGGGAAGTTTTCAGCAATTACCTCCTCAGTAACACTTTCCATCCCTTTTCTCTCTCTTCCTCTTCTGGTACCTCTATAATGCAGATATTGTTCCGTTTGGATTTGTCACACCGTTCTCTTAATATTCTTTGATTCTTAGAGATCCTTTTTTCTCTCTGTGCCTCAGCTTCTTTGTATTCCTCTTCTCTAATTTCTATTCCATTTACTGTCCCTTCTACTACATCTAATCTG
>JAVSCE010019676.1:0-96097 GCA_032199065.1 Smutsia gigantea
CCAGCACAATAGTCATCAGGAGTAACAAAATATATTACATTCTTTATAAGAGTGTATTACAACTGTAAGAATATTTTTTTAAACTCTATAACTTGCCTTGAGTTTGGGTACTTCTAAGATAAATTGTGCTTTGTAAGTGATCACAGTTTGTCCACAAATGTCAAACTGTTGATGAAATAATGGCTGTCTCTAAATTGGTATCAGGTATATATGGATTACTTATTGATGATGAGGAAATACATTGTTAATGGTTCAAAGTTTTATCTGAAAATTAATGACACTAACTTGTGCTTTGAAATTAATCTTTAAAATACTGGTTGTCAATGAAGAAACAAACTCAGTCAAACATGCCCATCCCCAAACTAGATACCATTCTTATAGATTACTGAGTATTTTGCATAGTGAATATACACAGTTTCTAGAGCAAATCCGCTTGGAAACACGGCTTATCATCTGCTATTTAATTCAAGTCTGAATATAGTATGATTAAGGACTAAAAAACAATCCAAAAACCTAAAGAGGAATATATGTAAATATATACATACTTACAAATACACCACATGCCATCCCACACACATATAATCCATGCTTTTATAATCCATTATAAAAAATAGACCAAATGTATAGGATCCGCCCTATAATTTTAACCTGCAAGTGATGTAGCCCAAAAGTCTCTGGGTTAGCTTAATCTCATTGCAAGAGCTACCTGCTCAGAGGACAAGAAAGCAAAACAGCATTTGAAAGCAATGTTTGGGAGTCTGCATTTTTTCAAAACAAACCGAACAGTAAAAATAGAATCTTTTCATACATTCTTCCCTTTTCTCTACCTCACAATAGCTTTACAGCCAATTATCTTCAGTTTCTATTTGAAATATTTAAGTTGTTATAAAAGGATAAGAGTCGAGCTGTGCAGCAACAGATGAGCCAGTCAATAACCATTTATGGGAGTCGGGAGTGGGGACAGTCCATACTTCATTTAGCAGGAATAAAATCTCACCATGATAACTTTAATAAAACTTTTTCTCTTATACTTTGAGGAAAATTATCTTTTCTAGTACAATTTATACTTTCTTCACATGCCCCCAAATTGCCTGTTTAACAGTATATTTTAAAACATACACTTAAAAATATTTTTCGAATCGTATATTTTCACACAGGCAAGATCTTATCGTTTTCAATATGAAAAGGTAAAATTAACAAGGTTCCTGAAAGATGTTGGTACAGAAAACAAAAAGTTAAATAATGAGAAGTACAATGAGCAGTCATAAAGCAGTATCAACTAACACACACACACACGTTAATAAACTGGCAAATGCTATTACCTAACATTCTACAAAATATTTCAAAAGCCTTACCAAATAACTTATATTTATGGGTTAATTATAATTAATAATTCACTTATAATGGTCACATGTAAAACAGAGTTTTTAAGAGCCCTGGTTTTCTCAAAAGTCATGGGAATAGCTACTAAATTTCTTTTTTAAAAATATAAGACTCTTGCCAAAACCTCCTCTTTTGTCTACCAGAGAATATGATTTTCTTGAAAAGAATGATTACCTGTTTGTCTGTGAGTGACTTTGAAACTAGAAGACTGGAATTATCCAATATGTGACCTATTCAAACTTTCCACAGCACCTGCTTCCCACCTTTATAACTTGATGGAAATAAGTATATGGTGAGGATCTGAAGTGAAAGCCTGTTCAAGGCTATGAGAAAGTTAAAGAAATTGAACTATATATAAAGATTGCTTTTTATTCTCCAATGTCTTCTGCAGAAATCTCATAATGAATTTTCCAAAAGTTTCAGTTGCAAACAAAGAATACCACTTTAGTCTCAAAATCAACTCTAGGAAATATAAGCTGCTGTTTTTCCATATGAAAATAAAACTACAAAAAACAATTATCATGGAAAAAGCTATGTGTCATGGTAAATGAAATTTACCTATCAGTTTGAATAGTTTATGTCTCTCTACAGAATGCCTGTTTTTGTACAAAATAATTGGAAAGAATGTTAATTTCTAGGGATTATACATAGACATAAAAAAATTACTGCAACCAACCAAAAGAGCATTTAAAATTTTTATGTTATTAATAAAGAGTAAGTCGTTGTTATAGGGAATGTCATTTTTTTCTAAGTACAGTAAGAACAAAATTAACTTAATTTCTATGGCTTCTTTGCCCCCTAAGCTAGGATCTAATGAAGGTGCATATTTAATTTATAAGCAGTGAAATAACATGGGTCATGTTATAGTAATATAGAGAAAGAGCACAGACAAGTTAGAGACTTAGTTTGGAATTTGCTGTTATGAAATAAGTGAAGTGGGAATTTGTCACTAGCATCTTCAATGTAGATCACATATCAAATAATATTAAGGATAAAATGTTCACCATATAGGGTTGTCCTAGCTATGTCCATACAATGCAAACATACTTAGATTAAAACCTTAAATTTTTGTCAACATGCTGAATATTCATTTCGACAAAATGATCACATATTTCCGAGAATGTATGTGAAAATAATATTTTCATTCTGAAATGTATCTAAAAGTGCAAGAAAAAATTGTACATTACATTTTAATGTTTTGATGTTATATAGATAACTTCTTTCCTTTCAAATTTTTTCAGTTTAGGAGAAACCCACAGTGGCAAACTTTTGATATAAAGGAGAGAAGAAAGGAAATGGAAGAAGACAACTTAGATATAATGGTGAGGGAAGGGAAGACACGAGAAGGGCAACAGCAAACAAAAGAAGGTAATTAAGCAGTTCAATAGCCCACACCTGTTCACACAAGAGTCACAGGAGCTCAAGAGGGAGGCAAGCCCTCTCATGATTCAGAATTGGCATGCTGTGGCTTCCACCAGTATTTTGTTGGCCAAAGTAAAGTATAAAGCCAGCTGATTTGGGGTGGGAAGATAGACTCTTTGAATGGGAGGATTTGTAAGACACCTTATAATGGGCATGCTTACAGGAAGGAGTGGAGAATTGGAGCCATTTGTGTAATCAATCTACCACATTGAGTGACAAAGATATGAGATGCCAAAATGTATAATAAGTTAATGTAAAGCTTATTGTCCCCATTTGTAGGTTAAAAAATAAATATTAATAAAATTTCCAATGTTTCTTTTAGGACTCCTTGCATCTCCTTATATATTCTGTTTTCAATGACAAGTATTCAACTTAGTTTACTGAATTTAACAGAAAAAAAGAACTTCTAGCTTTCAAATAAATTTTTAAAAGCTATTCTTTCACAAAATATCTAAGATTAATAATCTTACTTTTTTTTAGCTATGTTCCTATTTAAAACAATAGACTGACTTCCTATAATAAAAAATGAAGACAATATTCTCCCAATTTTTCTCACCTTCTCTCCTACAGCCTCCTGTATTGGTGAGTTATTTTATATATGCCTTTTACAGTGTTCATGGTTATCTTTCACATTCTATTCTGTAACCATAATATGCACACTTAGTATTTTTCAATAGTTCAATGAATTCTGCACTTACAGCTATGGCTTTAACACTAATGTCTCAATTCCTGAACTCTATTTAGATTCACTTCTTAATGTGGCTGAATTTTATCAGCAATAGCTTGTTTTATGCCTAAGAAGTATATATGGATTCTTTATTTCTTGAATTCTTTCCTGGTTAGAAATCTGTTTCTTGTTCTAGTATCAAAATTGAATCTAGGGTAGGCATAATATTTTTGGATCACAATTTGTTTCCAAATGTTATTGGTATTGATTTATTATCATCTTGTTTTGAATATAGTTTGGAGAAAACTAAGGACAGCTTGATATATTGCTGTAGTTTGTTTTTTCTTTGTTATTTTGTATAGGTGAAGATAATTACTGTGGTAAAATTGCAAACTGCTTTTTTCATCACAGAAAGCTGTCTGCCCCACTTGGTATTCTTGCATAACTTAATGGCTATGCATTCACACTTCATTCTAATAACTGAATAACTGATGTAGTTATAAATTGCCAGATCACAAGTAAGGTAAGGATTTCATCTGATGTCTGCACATGAAATTCAAAAGGAGGATGGAGTAAATATTTATACTCATTACTTATTTATAGAATTTGGCAAAACTTTCTTCCTATATTCCAAATACCTACTTATCATCTGCTAAATAGATAACTAGGTATATTTTAAGTGTTTTTTCATTAATATCTATGTCACTAATCTAAATGGGCATTTTGAATCTGGCTAACTTTTATCAACTCTTCAAATTTAATGATGATACACTATACATAAATACCCACTGTGTATATTGTATTTAACATGTTCAATTTATTTGCCAAGATTGATTGAAAGACTGTTGCTTTCCAGAAATAAACTCATAAATACAGAGAATGGCCTGCTGGTTACCATTTGGTGGAGTGCAGTAGGTGAAGGGGATAAAGAGGTACAAATTTAAAATTATAAAATAAATTAATCACGGGGGTGAAAGTAAAGCGTGGGGAATACTGCTAATAATATTGTAATATCTTTGTATGATGACAGATGGTAACACCATACTTATTGTGGTGAGCATTTGATAATGCATGTAATTGTTGAATCACTATGTTCCTCATCTGAAACCAATATAATATTTTTCCCAGTATATTTCAATAAGAAATTTTTTTTAAAGATTGCTATTTTTAAATCTCTCTCCATGAGATACAAATTATATGACATTGCCTGCTCAAGAATATACCTACTAATTTCTATTTGAAATTTGATTTTTATTTGAAATTTAAGATAATCAATTTGATAGCACCAAAATACATATTTTTGGTAATATAGTGGTTTTAAAGGAAGTGGAAAAAACCTTTAATGGAAAATAATGCATACAAAATAAAAGACATAAAATATAAAAAGTAGTTTTAATTAAGGAAGGGAAGTAAAGGAAATAACCCAAATCTGTAATTTCATAGAAGTAATGGAAGATCTGAGCCTGTGATTTCCCTGGGGCATCTGGAACATATACGGATGCTTGAATTTTAGAATCTTGATGAGATGGATGAACAGGAGACAAGCCTGGGATCTGAGAGTAGTTAGATACTACACTGGAAGTATCTACATAAAGTAGGGCCACAGAAGGATGACATACTAGGAAAAAAGTGTTAAAGAGGAATAACTTCCTATCTCAGCTTTGTCTATAGATGGAGGGAAGGGGGAAAAAATAAGGTCTCACCTAAGAATTACTTACCTTAAACACATATTCATATCGGTTTGGAGTTACAATAAAAACCCAAGCTGAAAATTTTAAGTGCCCTGGGTTGTCAAGTGCTCCTGGATGTTGGGCATAAATAGACTTAAATAATTTCAGAACCAACTATTTTAAACATAAAATTGAAAGAATTGCCATGAACAACACTGCTAATATCATGAGCTTACAATAAAAAAAAGAAAGAAAGAAGCAAACATGCCATCATGAGCAAAAAGAGAAGCCACAAATAACGGCCTCAGATATGCAAAGACAACAGAAATTGAAATGATTATATTCATAAATAAAAAAGCTAAGAAACAGACCCAGCCACAGGTAGAAATCTGATATATGGTCTAGCTGTCATTGCAGAATAGCAGGTAAAGGATAGGCTATTCGAAAAATAGTGTTATGACAAATGGTCATACACAGAGGGAAAAAGATTGACAAATTACACAGAAATCAATATTAAAGTAATAAGCACTTAAATGTGAAAGACAAACTTTGAAGCCTTGAGAAGAAAATATAAAATATTATTTATATATGACATAAATACAAACTATAAAGAAAAAAATAATATCAACTACATTAAAAATAAGGAATTCTATTTATCAAAAAACACCATAAAAGGCTTCTGGTTTAAGTCATGAGGGTTATCTCCCACTATAAACAATTAGGAAATTGGGGGAGTATTTATTGAATAATTTTGCAGATTGGACAATGGGTAGTGCATAATTTTTAGACCACAGCTTATGGAATGGGATTCAAACAGAGGCTATTTGTCTATCAGTGAGAAGATGAGCCTGAGATGCCAAGATGGTGGGAACATAAGGAGCAGAATATCAAGAGGAAGGAGATACTCAGGGAAAAAATGTCCTAAACTGTAGACTCCTTGAGTTTTTTATCAAATACTAAGCTATGCATGTATAGCATGAAACAAACCAGCTGAAGAACATTTTTCTGGATGAAGAAAACTTCTGGGGAACCTTAAGCCAAACAATTACAAGAACTCACAAAAGTCTGAGAATCATCCAAGGTCATGCAGACTAGAATGGAGAGATTCTATTGAATACCTTTAAGCTTTAAGTAGAGATCTCAAATATTAACACCTTAATTTCAAGACTAAGATACTCTTAGTGCAAGGGCTACAATATGCATGATCTTAAAAAGTCTTTAAAACAGGCATTGAAGGAATGAAATTGCTATGCCAGGACTATAATTTCCCTCCAGGAAAAAGGCCAACAGTCTCTAGTGAATAGAACACACCCCTGAGATCAATCACATAAAGTTAACAATGGCTGGGTCTTACTCAAAAATTATCAGACATGCAAAAAAAAAAGGAATATGTGATACATTTCCAAGAAGAAAAAAAAACCCTCAGTGTAAGGGGCCTGGAAATCACAGGTATGGTGAAATTAAGAGACAAGGACATTAAAATGTCTATTTTAAGAAATGAATCACTAATACATGTAAAAACATGAATGAATCTCTAAAGCATGCTAAGTGAAAGAAGCCAGACACATAAGACTAGATACAGTATTATCCCCTGTATGTGAAATGCCAGGAAAGGTGACATTATAGGAGCAGAGAACAAATGAGAGGTTGCCAAGGGCTGAGGATGAAAATAGGGGCTTTGCTACAAAGGGGCAGAAGAAAAATTTTAAGGTGATTAAAATGATTTTAGTTGTGGTGGTTTTATATATGAATATTCTTAATTTATGAAAATATTTCTTGATTTTTGCGGTGGCTACAGGACTATGTATATTTGTTAAAACTTATTGAAAAAGGATAAAGTTAGGTGTATATAAATTCTATCTAAAATATCTGACATTTTTTAGAAGAAGGTGTTATAACTGAAAATAAATGGAAAATACAAATAAACATGGAAAATCAAGAAAGGAAACCATTAAAAACAAAAAATTCAGTAAGCAAGATTGCTAGATTAGACACTGAAGAACAAAACATCAGGGAAATAAAAGATATAGCCATAGAAACTACACAAAATGAAGCACAGAGGGAAAAAGACTGAAAAAAAAGAAGACCTGGGAAACAATATTGAATTCTCTAACATGCATGTCATTAGCATCCTAGAACAGAAGGAGTGAAGGAGGAGAATAGAAAAATATATTTGAAGAAAGAATGGGGCTTCTAGCATGTACTTAAGCTGTAGACATCTGGAAAGAGTATTGCTTCAGCCATAACAAGATAAAGCTAAATAATCTGTAAAAACATACTGTTTCTTGAATCTACCAGAACGCTGAAATTGCATAGCAACCCACCATTCTAACATCTAAGGGAAGCCAGGCACCCCAGGATGTGGGACAAGAGCACTTACCCTCCTGGAGCAGGACAACCGAGCAATATGAATTAGCATACAAGGGGGTAATCTCAGTTCTTTAGCAGGTACTAAAGTTCCAGTATGGGTGAGAGTGAGAATATGGAGTCCTGGGATCCACAAACATGGAGGAATTCACACCCTCTTGCAGGTTCTTTGCTGACTTTCACATGGTGATTAGGAGAAAGACTGGGGCAGGACATCAGTGAAGGCAGGAATGTCAGCAGCCCCACCCGGGTGGTTCTCCCCTGTGGAACAAGAGCCTTAGGACTCCAAGTGAAGGACACCAGAGCCTGTCATCTCCAGGGCACAGATGAAGATACACTGAGGCTAGGGAAGAGAAGGAAGAAAATATTCTCTACTCCTAAGGGTAGGGCAGAAAACAGTTTTGGACCTATACCATTAGAGGTCTAGGCTGAGCATGAGTGCTGGCTTGACTTTCAGGAAACATTAAGGAAAGTTCTTCAGGCAAAAGGAAAATTGTATCACCAGGGGTCAGCACATATTTTCTATAAAGGGTCAGTAAATAGAAAATATTTTAGGCTTTGAAGGCCATATGGATTGCCACTCTGTTGCAAGTATTCAACTCTGCCATTGTAGCATGAAAGTAGCCATATATAACATATAAACAAATGAGTGTGGCTGCATTACAACTAAACTTTATTTACCAAACTTTGCTGTAAGCCATAGTGTGCCAACTCCTAATCTATGCAAAGGATTGAGAAGCATCAGAAGTGGTAAATACAAACTTTACCACTTTCCTACAGCAATTTATAAAAAGGCAAAAGACATAAAACTATAAGCCCAATTGTGGAGATAAAATAGAATCTTTACTAAATTTTTTTTCAATGAATCAAAAGAAAGCCACAAAGAAAGAAAAGGAAACAAACAAATAAAACAAAAACAACAAAAAACCCCAGAAGGAATAGAGAACAAATAGCAAGAGAATAGAGGTAAACCCAACTATACTGAAAAACATATACAATTTTAATAGCATAAAATGTAGTTTAAACACACCAATTAAAAGTCATAGATTGTTAGAATGGTTTAAAAAGCAAGGCCTACCAATATATGAGGTACATTTTAAATATAAAATCACAGATGGAAAATGATAAAACATGTAAACATGAATAAGAAAGCAGGAGTGGCTACATTAATATCCTGCAAAGTAGACAAGAATAAGAAGTACTGCGAGAGATAAAGAGGAACTGAATCATTTCTGACAAAAATCTGTGAACATTCTTCAAGTTGTTTATCAGTACTGGCTATTTTTAATATTCTCATTTATTCTTGGTCACCAGTTTTTGACAATTTGATTAAGATGTGCCATAGTGTAGTTTTCTTTCTTAGATAAAGAGGGTTAATTCTTCAAGAAGACATAACAATCCTAAATGAGTACACACCTAAAAGCATAGAATAAAAATATATAAAGCAAAAACCAACAGACTCAAATGGAGATATGGCTATACCCATGAAATTTTTAAAAGAATTTAATAAGTACAAAGATAAAAAAGAATCTAATAGAGATATAGAAGATAAGAAACTGAAAAGGATAGGGAAGATGGGGTAATACAAATTTACTGAACTGACATAATTCAACCAATATCTGAATAATACATTTTTGAATGTACAATTCAGTGGCTTTTCATATATTCACAAAGTTGTAAAACTATCACTGTCTAACTCTTATAATTTTCAGTACCCAAAGAAATCCTGTACCCACTAGCAGTCTCTCCTCATTCTTCCTGCCACTTTGCTCCTGCCAATCATTAGTCTGTTTTCTGTCTTTACAGATTTCCATACTTTGGACATTATATATAAAGGGAATCATCCAATATGTGGCCCTTTGTGTCTGATTTACTTCTCTTAGCATATGCTTTAAGGTTCATCCTTGTGCAGCATGAGTCAATATTCGATTTCTTTCTATGGCTAAATGATGTTTCATTACATAGGTGTACCATGTTTTATCAGTTCAGACTTTCTCAATTATTGATTCCTGATTTATTTCATTGTGGTGTCAGAGAAGCAAAGGAAATAGGAGGAGAGTTAGAAACACAAGGAGGGGAAGAAATAAAGATACCTAATTTAGATGCCAGTATACTTAATTTTTACTTGCTTTAAAGTCCTCTAAAAAAGGCTTGAACTATCATTCTGCTTCATGGTATTCCATTAGGTCTTAATTCCAGATATGATATATCATATTCAGAATGTATACTTGTCTTCATTTGTTTTTACTTTTTCACTCTCTTTGTGATTATAATGAAGCTCCAGGGGAGACTTTTTTTAAATTCTGAATTTTCTGATAATTTCTTACATATTTAAGTAAAAGCTATATTACTCCACCATAAAGCAACTGTAACTGGAATTACTTTAAGCTGGAACTATCTTTGTTATTTTTAATGAATTTATTATAAATTTAATATTTACTGCTTGGCAAAATTATTCCAGAAAAGTGTCTCTTCCCAGTAATAACATTTGCCTGCCCTGAATTTCCCAGAAATCAATGTCACTTCTCTGGGTTATGCCAGCACCTCTTGATCTGCATTTTCCTGAAGGGTTATGTTAAGGATGCTTTGCAGGAATTAGCATCTGGAATCTATTGAGGACATTGTTAAAGATAATATACTTTATGCTGAAATTAAATATCTCTAGAAACTGATTTAGCAAAGTCCATTTTTTGCATGCTCACTTGAGAGTGAAAACTTCTCTTGAATGAAAGAATGTCACAAATTCTCTTCCTTGTTCACAGAAACATCTTACTATGATAATACTCCATTAGTTTGTACTTTGCTAATTAGAAATATAAACATTTAAACAGAAATAAGTTACATTTTACATTTCCTATGCAAATTTTATGTTTATTTTTTAAATAATTTAAGCAAGATTGTAAGGAAAAACATTTAAGATGCTTTGATGAGCAAGTGGTATTCAAGAATCTTCAAAACACCTACAACCGTATGTTCAAGTAGTTTTGAATTAAACAGTTTTGAACAGTTTTAAACAGCTCTTTGTTAAAATATATCTCCTAAGAAACTTATATAATACATAATTTATTCAGTAAATATTTATTGACCACCTACTGTGTCATCTTCTAGGTGTCTGGGATGCATCCATGAATAAGACAGTTGGGAGGGGAAAGGGGAATCAACAATAAACATTCAAATAAGTAAATTATTTAGTACTTTAGAAGATAATAAATCTACAGGAAAAAGAAAAAGAGCTGATTAAAGTTGGGCACAGGATAGGGTACAGTGCCAGCTGTACACAGTGGCCTCAATTTTAAATAGGGTGCCTCCTTGGAAAGTGACATTTTTCAAAAGATTCAATAGGTAAGAGTGTGAAGCACTGGAATAACTGGAGGACGATATTCCAGGCAAAGAGAAGAGTAAGTGCAAGTGTCCTCAGTTATTAGGTATTGAGATCTCTCTAGTTCTGATGTCTTTGCTTTTCTCCCAGCCCCGCAGGAAGGATCAGATCCATGAGCCTTCCTTCTTCTTTGCCTTCTCCACATAAGGAATTCCTTGGCTACCCCTCACTTCTGTCTCTTCCATCCTTGTTGGCAGCACCTATTCTCAGCACTTATATGCAACCTACACAATGGCCTCAACGGCCTCCTAAGCAATATCCTTGGTCTCTCAATCTCACCATTCTGCTCATGATCCTCCTTACTCTTTTAGTACTTCCCCATTTCCTGGCAAAAGTTCAGATTTCTTAGCATGTAAGGATTTCCCAACTCTGCTCTCTCATTTTCTGTCCTCACCCTCCCACTCCCTCCATCTAGGCCAAAACTGAACCACTAATGTTCCATAACATTTCAGGCACTTGCCTCCTCTTTACTTTTCTCATGCTTTTTTCTCTCCCAGAAATGTCCATCCCAGCTCTGTCTCCTCTTACTAAAACCCAAACTGTTCTTAATAGACCCATTCACATACCATTTCACTTCTAAAATGTTTTCTGATTTCCCCAAGTGATGTGATACCTCCCTTTTTTGAAAGTCCAGAGCAATGTGCATCCACTTTTACTTCCTGGATCATGATCTGCTTTGCATTATGGTTGCTCCTAATATTATAATTGTGGATAAAATGAAAGTTCCGGTGGCCAGGATTCTCACCTGTCCCTTGTTGGCTGGCTTACTACACACGTGTGGGCAATGAGGCAGGGACTGTGGGTGTAGACAGAGTAGGGGGAGGGCCTCCGGAAAAAGCAAGGCAGAATATTTGCAGTCAGAGCAATGTAACTACATGTAAGGAAACCCCCTACCAAAACTCTGTGTTAAACATTAAGCTCTAGGGTCATTCTTCAGTAAGGTCAGTTGGTGTTCCCCAGACAAAGAAGAGTAGCCCATGTTGTTATTATGCTAATCATTTGTAAGATTCACTTTAGCATGCTAAAAGGCCCAGGACAAACTAGGCAACTAATTTAGCATGCAGACCCAGCTGTAAACAACATAGTAAAAGGCAGGGAAGATTCCACCTTAACGATAAGATTGCATTTTAACACCCAGTAAGTTAGGGAAGCAGAATTCTTAACTTACTCTTTAGCAAACAAAACAATACCTCAGCCCACCTTGGGGGCTGGGGAGGCTGCCTTTTGATATGCTCCTAGACCAGGACACAGGTGTTCTGGAGAGAGATGGGGTGGGGGGTGGGGATGCAGAATTCCTTGTGTTAAGTTAGTTCAGACACACGTGGCTGGTCTACACCCCTAAACCTTTTTTTCATGTTCTTGAAAAATCCTCATCTGCCTATAAAACCCCTAGACAAGCACCACACCGGACTCTCTTGTCCCCTCCTGGTGTGTGCCCGGAGCTCTTTTCTCTCACTTTATCTCTAAATAAAAGCCTGTACCTTGCTCTCCTACCTTGGCTGTTTGCTAAGCTCATTCTTCGGCTTCGTGAACAAGAACTCCAGCATCAGGCAATACGTTGCTATTGACCCTATATAAAAGAGCTCCGCCCAGTGCTCTGAGTGACACAGTGGCATGGCTGCAAGGCTGCAGGAGAGCAGAGCACAGGCTGGAGTGGTGGCAGTGCCAAGGACAGAGGCCCAGAGGACGGCTGTGCAGGCAGAGGGGCCCAGAGGCAGAGACTGGCTTGCTGCATGCAGTCTTGCTCTGAGTGAACGAGATTTTAGTGATTGACCTGCCACTGTGGAAGTAAAGTTGGGTATAACCCTTTCACCCCAAGAACGTTTTGCTTTCATTTTCTTTGGTCACATTGAATCCATAGCGAACTTGCTGGGGGCTGAAACCCATTGGCAAGACAATAATAAACTCCAAATAATTAAAATCTGTAAGTTTAAGCCCATTTTCTCACACATTTTTAATAGCATCTACAATATGCACCTCAAATATACAGTCAATACGGTGGATTGAATATGCAGCTGAATCTTCTAGAAAGCAGAATATACAGATGATTGGGTTTGCACATCATACTAATCAAGTTTCAGAAATATGAGCTGTACAAGGGGCTCTAGAGATAGGTATGGATGACTATAAGCTTCTCTCCTAGAAGATTTGTTAGCCGTAATAGAAAAACTGACTCTGGGACCACTAACTTATTTGCCTGCTAATATAATAATAAAAGTAATAAAAATATGATACTAATAAATCATTGAATGATGATTATGGGCTGGGCACCATAGTTAATGCTTCCTTTGATTTACTTTATTTCCTCCACATAAAACTCCATGAAGTAGATTTTATATTTTCTTCATTTTCAGTTGAAGAAACAGAGGGTTTGGGTGGTTAAGTAATTAACTGAAGATTTCCACATTACCACAGTCTGGGGAAACAGACTACAAATTTATCTCCATATATGAACTGATCTATAAATTTTCACACATTCAGTACTTTTTGTGGCTCTTTTGTGAGCATTTGTGGCCTCTACACAAGAGTCTCACATTTATTAATTGAATAAAGTAGGATGACTTAGTTTAGAGTCAAGTTTTAAAATACAAATCTAGATTAATAAAACCAAAAGGACTTTTTCATAAAATGACTACAGTTTTATGTGTTACTAAAAGTGGCCAATAATGAAAAACAAATCCTTTAACAGATATTACTGCTGACTTGAAGGAGACAGAATTCTTCCACTGAAAATTAGAACAGAATTCTTAAGCCACCATCCAGTAAAGTACCTGCAGGTGGGTCAAAGTTGTCAACACAGATTGACTTTCCCCTAATCCCTAATTTTCTCCTAGAGTTGAGATTTTCCTAAAGAGATGACATAGCTATCAATTATAATTACAAAAGACTGTGTCTACTCTATGAGGAATATTTGACTTCACAATCCAGGGAATGGATTCTGGTGTTTCAAAGTCATTAGCCAGAAAGAAGGGGCTGGATTACTAGTGCTGTAGAAGTCCCTCCATGATAAGAAAAAATCCTTCAGATTGGAAAAATCATGGAAGTCCAAATCCCTGGGATTTTTTAGAAAAGTAAGCAAAATAAATTATCTAACTGATGTACAGTATCACTGGTACACAAAATAAGACATAGTGAATGTAACAGAATCCTGAATAAAGTGGGAAATATAGTATCATAAAGAGAAAGGTGTATGCAAAGCAGTGGGATTTATAGCTGGGTGATTAGGGGAATTATTTTAATAACAAATATTAAGAAGGGAAATGGAAAAAAATGGGTCATTTTTATGGAAATGATGTTAGCACACATTGAAGATATGTTAACTCTTTATAGTAAATTAAAACTTCTGCTTTATAAAAATTTACTGATTTATAAATCAAAAATATGAAGCAAAATATTGATCATTCAGATGAGTAAGTTTAAAGCATTTTAATTCATTTCATTGTTATTCTGAGTCACTGATTATACAGTTGTAAGACTCCATTAGGTTAGAAACTTCTCACAGTCAGGAACCAGGTATCTAGTGAAGAATTTTTTATATCGGTTGAAATAGTATGTATGATGTTTCAAAAAACAGTAGACACTCAGTAAGTGCTTACTGAATAAATAGTTTTTGTGTTAGGTTGCAGTTACAGGCAGTTTATGTCCACAGTCTGAGCCAACACTCATGACCATGACTTCACACAGAATATTTTGAATTTGACATTCAACTTCCCAAATTGAATATCCAGATGAATACATAACATAGGCCTTTCATCCTAACATATTTATCACTCCGCTTAGCAGCTTACCTTACTGAAAGTATCCCTGTGCCAGGCCCCAATCTGCAAAGATTAAAAATACAGGACTTTAGCTCTATAGCTCACACTGAGCAAACAGTGCATATATCATAGTCCAGAAGGCCCTGAATAAATGCTTGCTAAAGAGTGTAGCACATTTTATAAAGCAATAGATTTTTTAGAAAAAACTCTAGCCCCCTGGGATAAAATAAGATTTCCATGCGTCTATGATCCATATCTATTTGCAATGGAGAGATGTGCATTGATCTGTCATCCAGTGACTCTCTCTCTCTCCAACCACTATTGATTTCAAATTACCCAATCGACAAGGTTCACAGACTTAGTTTTAAATGGGTTGAGAGTATATGGGTTGCCAGAGGATAACTATTTATCAAGGGAGCCTTGAAGCCATTGGATGAAATTCTATTGCCAGTAGCCTGTCACAGTCTACTAAATCTATCAGAGTTGGATAAGTGTGGAAACATTTCGACTGAAAATCCACCTTACTCTGTCTTGCTCTTCTAATGCTTCAACCAATTTCAAGCCATCTACTCTTGCTCTTTTAAACCAATAGGTATCTTCACCTACTTTTTTCACTTAACTCAGTGTAATAAACTGAACTACCAGTCAAAAAGTGAGGTCCCTAATGATAGGCATTAACTCACCTCAGGAAATCTACATGTCACCTCCATGCTCCAATTTCTTGAATGGTGCAGTACATATGGTAACCGATGCTCATGTCAAACTTGCCATCATTCTCTTCTTTCCCTACCTCACAGGGAAACACAGGATTAAGTGAGAAAATGGATTCTATTCCCAAGCAAGCAGTCATTCCAGGGTCCTCTTAGGACCAGAAAGGACCCCTTCTATACTCTTCCCTATTGTCACACTTGTGCACCCACTACTTCCCCAACAACTGCTCCATTGGCCAATTGCATGTTCCTTATTTCCATCTGAGACTTCATCAGAATGAACTTACCATCCATACTTCTGCTAACATTTTGTACATGATTACTTGCACTGTCCAAGAATATGGAAACTTCTACAGCTCCCCTCTTTCTAAGCTCTCATCAGAATCACCTTTGAAATTTCCCTCACAACAATCTTGGCTTCTCTGGCATACACCTCAATATTCTTCCAGCCTTTGCCATTACCATTCACCAAGCTTAAGCCACATTCATATTTTTAAGTATTTATTTGCAAAGGTACCCACATTTTTCAGTGCCAATTTCCTAGTTGGGGGTTACTATAACAATACCATAAACTGAGTGGCTGAAACAGCATTTATTCCTTACAGTTTTGGAGGCTGGAAATAAGAGACCAGCATAGTCAAATTCTTGGGGGGTGCCGTCTTCCTAGCGTATACACAGCCGTTTTCTTGCAGTGTCCTGCTAGCTCTTGGCCTCTTCTTATAAGGGCATTATCCCATCACGAGGGCTCTACTCTCATGACCAAATTACTTCTTAAAGGCCACACCACCTTGGATTAGGATTTCAAAATGTGGATTTGAGCAGACACAGACATAATTGCACGTGCCCACCTAGATTCCTATTAATCCCAATCCTCATTCCCTTTCTCATCGATACTCTCCCTACTGATACACTTTCCAAATTATGGTGGGTATTATTATTTCAGTATGCCATCTCCTTTTAAGTAAAGAAGCTTCTTGAGATTTAATCTTTGTCTCATTTGTCTTTGTTTCTTCATAATACCTTACATGTATTACTTTCTGAATAAATTAATGGATACATGAATACACAAGTAACAGAAACTGACCCCTTCTAACAGAAAATTAGGCACTGTGAACCAAACGTGCTCTTACTTATTCCAGAGATGATTAACATTTTTACATAAATCTAGTGTCCCTAATAAGAATATAGGCATACATTTCTAAGGTGATTTTTTTTAAATGATCTTTTAAGCTTTTTCTTGATATTTTGATAACTCCATGCAATGGGTAGTATTTTTCCTTCCACCATTGGGGTAGCTAGTCCCTGAAATAGAAGCTAATTATCACATTTCTTCCCCCACACTGGAGTCATCTAAATTGGGGGAAAACCAAGTACTAAGTATCAAACATAGTTAAACTGCTTAAAATTTTATTTTTGAAATATTTTAATTTTATTATCATAATATTGAACCTTGGGTCTCTAATACTATTTCTGCTTACCTATTTGCTGTGTACTGAATGCCAGCAGGTCACTGAGATGTAAGAAACAGAACTAAAGCAACTGTCCTTAGAAAGGCTAAAAGGAAAAAGAAAATCCTGTCCTTTGATATAGAAAAGCTAAAAAATGGAAATGGCTATTTTATTCCGACAGTAGGAAGCATCTGAGTTGGTAGACACACTTTGCTTTCCTCCTTTTCTATATTTTTCAAAGCTTCACTGAAAAATTTTTTAACTTAAAGAAATGGCCCTAGTACATACTTAATGATTGGGAACTTTTATTTTTGGAAATAACTTTTAAATTTAATCTTATATTGTGTTTTTATGTTTCTTAGGAGAAAACTTAGCTCACATCAGTGATAATTATCATTTTCTCTCTGCTTTAAAAAATAAGTAAAAATAGGCTTTTGTACACTTTTGAGGATATTTTTGGTTTAAACCATTGTTTGTTGAAAGAGCTGATGGAATCTACTTATGAAGCACAAATAGGAAATATTAAATTGCTAATGAGTGAGTGGGTGTTGGCAAATGTGATGCTGCAGACAAAATAATTTGGAGAGAAATACATTTCTTTACCTTATAATTTGGAAAGTTTCCACTGGAAGAGAGCAGCAACTGGTTAAATCCAAACATATTAATCTTACACAGAACAACAAACAGCGAAAATAGCAAAAATCCAAGAACAAAATTTCCACTCTTTTTGTAATTCTTCTTAAAGATTCAATGTGTCTGAAACCCCAGGACACCTTAATTGCATTCAGAAACTGTTGGATGTTGTTTCAGTTCTTGCAGGCCAAGTTTACTTAGTACAGCAACTGGTGTCCTTGGGTCTGCATGAGTTTTAATGAACTATCCAAAGAAGGAACAATAAGAAATGTGTGTTACTGAGCTTGAGCTATTTCCAGGTGGTAAATGGGAACTAGACCATTATTATTTTGTTAATGATCCAAAAGCTAAAGGCTTCTGGGAGTCTCTACTCAGGAAACACTGCTGGTTGAATTTCTGACATTTTACACTTCTTTTTCACTAAAAATTCAACAGTCTTAGCAATTTCTGAAATCAAAATAAGGTTAGCTGCAGACCTCAGACACGATGAAGAAACTACCTGCAAGAAAAATATACTCTTTTTTCAAGAAGCAGTGATGTAGACATATAATTAATGGATATTAATGCAATCATTGGAAATAATGTCCTGAAATGATTGATTTTGGAATCATTAAAGGAGGTTATCCCTGGGAATATGTTTCTTTGGAAGCACTGAAGCATATTCTCCCCAAATATAGCATTTCAATTTGTTGGGAATGAAATTTTAGGAACATTGCAAAAAATTCAAAGGCACAGCTTTTGATGGTTACTTAACTTGGCAAGATCTGGGCAGAAAATTAAAATTGTGTTGATAAAAGAAGATCAATGGTAATTATAGATTTTTCTCATTCTTAATTAGAAAATGGGAAAAGAAACTTATTCTCTTGCTGTTGGTTCATCATCACCATTTTTAATATTTTGTTTGCAAAATATGTATGCAATTATTCCCCACCTGGTATCCACATCTCTTCTAATGTGATTTTGCAGATCCTCTCAACAAGAGGATTTTCCCACCCCTAGCACTTGGGCTGCCTTGTGACTCCCCTTAGCTACTTGAATGTGGAGAAATTTGCATCTGTCCTGAGCCTAGGCCTTGAAAGGCCTCTACACCTGTGTGCCCTCTTAGAATGCTGATCAGCTGCAGTTTGAAAAACCCAGGCTAGCCTCCTAGATGATGGGAGACATGAGCATTTAGCACCTGGGTTGCCTGAGGTTGGCCGACATCCAACCACCAGAAAAGCAAGTGAGGCTGGGCAAGACCAACCGTCAAGTTATCAGCAAAGGACAGATCACACAGCAAGCCCAGCCAAGACCAGCTGATCCTGGCCTGGGTAAGCAGATGCAGCCGGCCAACCTTTTCTTGTGAATGAAACTAAATGGCTATATTCTTAAAGCCACTAAGTTTGGGGTTGCTCTGTTATACTGTGGAAACAAACCCATGTACTGTTTGAAAACATTATTAATCTTAATATCTAATTTTTCTAATCTAATTAGATTTCATTTAAGATCTAAATGAACAAAATTAAAGAAAGGGCATAAATGTCTATTGGAATCTAAATGCTCAAATCTGAATGTAGTTTTAAGGTACCTTGCCACATAGAGTAAAAATTGTTATAAAAAGGCTAAATTATAGCTCATTATAGTTCCAGATGTGTGTATAAATGGAGTAGGATAAGAGTTAATACATAAAGATAGTATACCATGTCTCTATGGTGCATTCCTCCCATTTTTAAAGATTAGTGAGGAAGGGAAAAAGGATGAAATTCCAGAGCTTCTGTGTACTCTGTGGGCTGCTAAAAGTTGAGGTCCAAAGTAAAAAGCTCTTTTATAGCTATGCTTTGCAAGACTATGGAAAACAGGTACAATTAGTGCAAGGAAATAATAATAGGCCTTTGGGGTTTGTCAAATACTCTGATGGGCTTGGTACATGCTACCCAAAAATACTACACCTTGTCATGTTGCATATTTTAAGCTGAAGGAGTTTGAGAAAATGGCAGTAGCGGGAAGTTCACTTTGACCTTCCCCTCACCTTTTAAAGCAGGTTGTAAAACCCTTCTGTGAAGGGCGCCCTCTCTGTACCTGAGAAAAGGGGGCAGCCTTATCTCTGAAGACAAAGGGACACTGAGAAGAGTCTGAAACACAGGTCTGGCTAAATATCCCCTTTTCCTACACTTACATCCCACTCTTGTTTTATTATATTTCTCTACAACCCTACACTCTTCATCAAACCTAGCATAAAAATTCTCAGATTTAACCATTTCTTAGAATCTTCATTTCCTTAAGAAGGCTCCCATGTCACATAAAACTAACATTAAACAAATACTACACTTTTCTCCTGTTACTCTGTCTTTGTCAGTTTAGTTTTCAGACCCAGCCAGGGATCCTAAGAGAGTCAAAGAAAAATTTTTCCTTCTCTGCAACTTTTTTTAAATTATATCATGTAATATTCACTGCCAGTATTTGTTGAAGAGAGCAGTGGATGTTGATGGTGATGTTCATAATAGATTGAGGACTCATATAAACCAGTGATCAAAGGAGAAAATTTTGGAGAAGGCCCCAAGTTACTTAGGCAACCCAGAGAATCCATACCTACTAAGAGAGAAGGCATTGGTCCAAATATTGTATTATATCCAGTTTACACGGAAACTAAGGCTAAGAGTCATAAAGCAACTTCCTAAAAGTTCCTATACCATACACTTCAGACATGACAGTCCAAGAACAATCTCTTATACTTCAAAACAAGGTTTCTAACAAAACTAGACCTTCAGAAGTTGAGGATCTTTTTTGCCAACTAATTCCTTGGTCTGATCTAAAACTCCTTTAAAAATGGAAAAATGTGGCTGTAATTTTATTTTCAATCTATCTAGCACTGAGAAATATACAGATAATTGGTATCCTTGTTACATAGATCCTCCAAAAAACTGCAATCATCTGATTTTTCTAAGAGTATCAGAAGGCACTGCTACTAGAATTTGTATTAACGCTTTACTCTTCTGTACCAGGGCTGGTATAGCCTCTCAAAAATATTTTTATTTGCAGGCTCAACCTGCATGTGTCAAGTTGTTTCTCCAACCCAATTATACTTATATTTTGTGTAATCCTCTAGAGAATATAAGATGTTTGTTGCCTTCCACATTCAACTAACAATTCCTCAAATTGTGAAGTAAATTACGCCCTGAAATAAAAATGAAAAGGGAAAGAGCAGTAGCTATGTCTTTGTAATTGGATTAACATCATCCTTTGTAAGTTTTTGTTTGTGCTTAGCTTGTTTCATCATCCTTTTCAAGAAAAATAAAAAAGATGGTCATTTTCTTGACATGAGATTGACAAAAACTGGATAGGCTCATTTTTTCTGGAAGATGGACATATTAATAAAGGTCTGCCATCTCGCCATGGCAACTACATTTAGAAAACAAGTGCGTTTCCTTGTGAATTCAAAGTATATTATTTGTTAAGAATCGTTAAACAGTTCCAAATTGTTTGCTAATAATATTTTAGCTGATGGAAAACAGGGAGAGTGACAGAAATTAACTCCTGATTAAAAAAAATACTGAAGTTCAACATTTGTTTTCTCCAACATATTTCCAAGGAGTTTGTAAAGAGATATTTGAGCATCTGTTATCTTCAAGGCTCTGTGCTATGAATACAGAGCCAATATGACAAAATTCCTCACAAACCTCAAACACCTCACATATACAGATAACAGCCAAATGAGACAGAATGTTAAAGTGCCATTAGAGAGAGGCAAGGAAACAAGTATAAAGGAATTATCCAGCCACTAAAGCTGTTTATTGCTACATGATTGGATTCCTTTTCTGTGCTTCCTTTACATCCACGGTGCTTCAGCTATCTCCCTCAATATTTTTATGAGTAGTTGATCCCCAAAACACATTGCTTAAGCTCTAAAATTTATCTGTTATTTAAATCTGACAGGATGTCTCCAGTGGGAATTATATTTCAGGAACTCACTTCAAAATAAAGTACAAAACCTTGGTGAAGAGAGTGGAACTTAGAAAGTAGTGGAATAAATAAGTAATATATAAGTATGTGATCTTCATCTATTGGCCTCCTTCCTTTACTAGAGACCAGTGGGGCTGGGAAGAAAAGAAAGAATGAAGTTCCAAACTTCTCTCTGTTCTCTCTGTTGTTAAAAGGTGAGGTACACAGTAAATAACTTTTTGAATAGCCATTCTCTGCAAGACTATGGAAACCAACTGCGATTAGCATACAGAGAGAAGCAAATCCTGTCTCCAAAAAACAACAATAAAGCTGGACAAAATTCTAACAAACCATTTCAAGATTCTGGAAATCAACAAAAGCCTTAGAACAAATAGAGAAGCACTTATTCAAGAAAACTACTAAACCTTTGGCAAAAACAGTGACAGCCTTCTTGCTTGAAGCTTCTCTAATAATCCTTACCCAGGTTGGTCACCAAGCAATTTTATAATGGCAGGGCAAGCCATGAGAACCAGCAGCTTCACTTCCAAAAGGGACTCACTAGTTTCAGAGCAGAAAGTGAGAAAACTCCACACTCAGGCACATGGCTGTACACAGCAACAATCTTAGTAACAGACAGGGAAAGCCAAATGCACAGCTAACCCCTGGTTGCAGCTCTGGCTGAGGGAAGCCATGGAATGACAGACTAGCAAGGTATTTAACAGGGAGATCTCAGAGATGGAATAAGCATCCACACACGCCTGGAGGTCTGGAAAGCTGTGCTTCTGTGCATGCACAGAAGAGGCCAGAGAGAGCACTTATCCTTGTGTGATCATGATGCCATGTACACATGCAGAGGACATACAAAAGGACCCAATGGAAAGCAAAAGCCTAAGATGTGAATATATTCTCCAACCTATGTACAGATTTACATAGAGATATACAGAGGGTGGAAGGGTTACTGTCTCAAGGTGTTTTGAGTACAAACTATTTAATCATTGACTAAACTATAATGACACAGCATTACCACTAGGAAGCTGAGTTTTATATTAAAAAAAGAACTGAAAAATTTTTTGAGCAGAGACATTAGTGGATGCATATTGAGGGGGAAACAGACTATACTGATTTAGTTGAAGCAAATAACAAAAAAATTTTTTAACAGAATCCAGAGTTTCTATATCTAAAATACTCATTTTTCAACCAAAATTATGAGAGACATGCAAATAAATAGGAATGTGTATAGAAATGTTGGATGCAGCAAAGACTAAGTAGCTAGTATAAACATATTCAAATAAATTAAGGAAACCATGTATAAAGAACTTTCAATAGCTTTGAGATATAGTTCACATACTATATAATTCACCAATTTAAAATTCATAATTCAAGAAAGCAAAATATCTGGTTTGAAAAGATATGTACTTGTATGCTTATTGCTACATTATTTACAATAGCCAAAATGTCCATCAGTAGATGAATGGATAAAGAAAATGTGGTACATGTACACAATGAAATAATATTCACCCATAAGAAGAAAGAAATCTTGCTATTTGCAACAACATGGATGGACCTAGAGGGTATTAACGCTAAGTTAAATAAGCCAAGTGGAGAAAGACAAATGCCATGATTTCACGTATATCAGGAATCTAAAAAACAAAATGAATGAACAGAAATAGACTCATAGACTCTGAGAAGTGACTAGTGGCTGTGGAGGGATTGGGGTGGATGGGTGAAAAGTGAAGTTGATTAAGAGGCACAAAATCTCAATTGAAATATAAATTAGTCACAGGGATGAAAGTACAACATAGAGAATACAGTCAATAATTCTGTAACATCTTTCTATACTGACAGTAGCTATACTAGTTGGGAGTGAGCATTTAATAATGTAGATAACCATAATTTAAATAAATAAATAAAATGTACAATTCATTGGTTTTTAGTAGATTCACAAATATGTTTGACCATTACCAGTCAGTCTTAGGACATTTTCATTACCTCAAAAAGAAAAAAATATACTCTTCAGACAATCACTCCCTATTCCTTACTCCAGTCCCAAGCAATGACTATTTACTTTCTATAGCTATAGATTTGCCTATTCTGAATATTTCATATAAATAGAACCATATAGTATTGGGGTTTTTTTGACTAGCTTCTTTCATTTAGCCTAATGTTTACAAAGTTCACTCATGTTTATCTTAAGGGAAAGCATCCCTGTTTATACCAGGTACCTCTCCATCCTTATGGTCAAATAATATTCCATTGCATGGATATACCACCTTATGTTTATCCATTCATCAATTAATACAAATATGACTTATTTCCATCTTTTGGCTATTATGAATAATGCTGCTATAAATATTCAGGTAGAATATTTTTTAGTGTATATATGTTAACATCTCTCGGGTATATACCTAGGAGTGTAATTGCTGTAACACGGTTTAACTGTTTGAGGAACTCCCAGGCTGCTTTCCTAAGTATTTTCATCATCCATATTCCCACCAGCAATGTACGAGTACCCTGATTTAGTCACACCTTCACCAACAGTTTTTCTAATCTGACTTTTTGATTCTACTCACCTTACTGTTTATGAAGTAGTCCCCCATTATGGTTTTTATTTGCATTTCCCTGATAGTTAATGATGTCAAACATTTTTTCATGTTCTTGTTGCCATTTGAGTATCTTCTTTGATGGAAATGCCCATACAGATCCTTCGCCACTTTTTAATTTTTTTTATTATTGAATTGCATGAGGTCTTTATATAGTCTAGAATTCTTTCAGATATCTGATTTGCAATTAACATTGCCCCTTCTTTGGATTCTGTTTTCATGTCCTTGATAGTGTTTTTAAATAGAAAAGTCTTTAGTTTTTATGAAGTCCAATTTGTCTTTTCTTTATTTTCTCCTGCCTTTGGTGTCACAGCTAAGAATCCATTGCTAAATCCAAACCAAAGTCATGAAAATTTATCTCTAAGATTTCTTCTAAGTGTTGTGTAATTTTTAACTATTATATTTCTGCCTTTGATTCATTTTAATTTTCATATAAGGTAAAGGACAATTTTTTTTTGCATGTGAATATCCAGTTGTCCCAGCACCATTTAAAAAATATATTTTATGCATCAAATGGTCTTGGCACCCTATTGAAAAACAGTTGACAACATATGTATGGTTTATCTGTGGACTCTCAGTTCTATTCCAATGATCCATGTCCTTATGCCAATACCACAACGTCTACCACAGAAATTATTGTTGCTTTGTAATTAAGTTTTGAAATAGGGAGTGTGAGTGTTCCAACTTTGTTCTCCTTCATCAAGATTATTTTGGCTATTTGGGGTCCCTGGTAATTCCATATGAATTTTTAGAATCAGCTGATTAATATCTAGAAAGAAGTCATCTGGGATTCTGATAGGGATCACACTGAATCTGCAGTTCAGTTTGGGGAGTATTTCCATTCTAACTATGGTAACTTTTCTGACCAATTGTTTTCCCAATTACTATGATCTTCTGAAATTTCTTCCAACAATGTTTTGTAGGTTTTTTTCTTAAATTCTTTATAACTTAATTTTTAACAGGGGAAAGTGCGAATGCAACCCCCCACTACCACAAATCGCGCAGTCGAGTTTTCCACTTTCGGGAAAATCGCAAGGATCAGCATATCCCGAGTGCAATGGATAAGCCTCCCCTTGGGAAAACCACCTTCGTGATCATGGTATTTCCCCTGCAAGGTAAGTATTGTTTTGTAGTTTTATAAGAGTATAGACTTTCCATTTCTTTTGTATTTCTATTATATTTTTTGAAGTTACCACAAATGGAATTGTTTTCTTAATTTAATTTTTGGATGTTTTTACAACTACAGAAATACTAAAGATTTTGTATATTGATATTGTACCCTGCAAACTTGCTGAACTCGATTAATTCCACAACTTTTTAGTGCATTCTTTAGGATTTTCTATATATCAGAAGATATCATCTACAAATACAGTTTTATTTCTTCCTTTCCAATCTGAATGCCTTTAATTTCCTTTTATTTTTTAAACTTCCTTGCACTGACCAGACCCTCTAGGAGTTTGTTGAATACAGTAGTGAGAATTTTTGTCTTCTTCCTGGTCTTAGATGAAAGTATTTAGTCTTTGGATACTAGGGATGATATTAATTGGGTATTTTCATACGTGTCTTTTATCAGCTTAAGGAAGTTGCCTTCTATCCCTACTTTATTGAGGATTTAAAAAATTTTTTAAATAAGGTATAATTGATATACACACTTATGGAGGTATCACATAAAAAAACAATGTAGTAACTACATTTACCCATATTATCAAGTCCACACCCATACCCATATGCAGTCACTGTCCATCAGTGTAGTAAGATGCCACAGATACACTGTTTATCTTCTCTGTGCTACACTATATTCCCCGTATCCCCACATGATGTGTACTAAACATAATACCCCTCAATCCCCTTCTCTCTCTCCCACCCCCCGCCTGCCCACCCACACCCCTCACCTTTGGTAACTACTAGTCCCTTCTTGGAGTCTGTGAGTCTGCTGCTGTTTTGTTCCTTCAGTTTTGCTTCATTGTTATACTCCACAAATGAGGGAAATCATTTGGCACTTGTCTTTCTCCACCTGGCTTATTTCACTGAGCATAATATCCTCCAGCTTCATCCATGTTGTTGCAAATGGTAGTATTTGTTTCTTTCCTATGGCTGAATAGTATTCCATTGTGTATATGTACCACCTCTTCTTTATCCATTCATCTACTGACGGACACTTAGGTTGCTTCCATTTCTTGGCTATTGTAAATAGTGCTGCGATAAACATAGGAGTGCATATGTCTTTTTGAATCTGAGAAGTTGTATTCTTTGGGTAAATTCCAAGGAGTGGGATTCCCGGGTCAAATGGTATTTCCGTTTTTAGTTTTTTGAGGAACCTCCATATTGTTTTCCACAATGGTTGAACTAGCTTACATTCGCACCAGCAGTGTAGGAGGGTTCCCCTTCCTCCTCATCCTCACCAGCTTAAGTCTTTTCGATGCTGGCCATCCTTACTGGGGTGGGTGATAACTCATTGTGGTTTTAATTTGCATTTCCCTGATGATTAGCGATATGGAGCATCTTTTCATGAGTCTGTTGGTCATCTGAATTTCTTCTTTGGAGAATTGTCTCATCAGATCCTCTGCCCATTTTTTAATCGGGTTATTTGCTTTTTGAGTGTTGAGGCATATGAGTTCTTTATATATTTAGGATGTTAACCCCTTGTCGGACATGTCACTTACAAATATACTCTCCCATACTGCAGGACACCTTTCTGTTCTGTTGATGGTGTCCTTTGCCATACAGAAGCTTTTTAGTTTGATGTAGCCCAATGTATTCATTTTGCTTTTGTTTCCCTTGTTTGAGGAGATGCTTTAAGGAAGAAGTTGTGCATGCTTATATTCAGGAGATTTTTGCCTATGTTGTCTTCTAAGAGTTTTATGGTTTCATGACTTACATTCAGGTCCTTGAACCATTTCGAGTTTACTTTTGTGTAGGGGTTAAACAATAATCCAGGTTCATTCTCTTGCATGTAGCTGTCTAATTTTGCCAACACCAGCTGTTGAAGAGGCTGTCATTTCTATGGCCCCTTTATCATATATTAATTGACCATATGTGTTTGGGTTTTTTTTTTTTTTGGACTTCATAAAAATTTTGTGTATCGAAAGATACTACCAACAGCAAAAAGGCAACCCATGGAATGGAAGAAACTATTTTGAAAATCATATATCTAATAAACTTTAGGAGTTTTAATTAATCCCTTAGCAATAAAAAAAATTCAAAAAATGGAGCAAGGACTTGAATGATGTTCCTCTAAGAAGACATGAATGGTAAATAATCACATGAAAAGAACCACAACATCAATCATTAGAGAAATGCAAATCAAAACTATGAGATACCACTTAATACCTATGAGAATGGCTGCTATAAAAAAACAGTAAAGTGTTGATGAGGATGTGGAGAATTGGAACCCTTGTGGGAGTAAAATGGTACAGTCATGGTGGAAAATACTATGGCAGTTTCTCAAAAACTTAAAAGTAGAATGACCATATGATCCAACAATTCCACTTTGGGGTATATACCCAAGGATATTGAAAGGAGGGTCTCAAAGAGAGAGATTAGTACATCCATGTTCATAGCAGCATTTTCTATAATAGCTAATATGGAGCAACCCAGTGTCCACTGATGGATGAATGGATAAGCAAAAACTGGTATACACATACAATGGAATATTATTCGGCCTTAAAAAGGAAGAAGATTCTGACATATGCTACATGGATGAAACTTCAGGACATTATGCCAGTGAAATAAGCCAGTGACAAAAAAATACTGTATGATTCCACTCATATGAAATGCTAAATGTAAAAAAAAAATCACAGACAGAAAATATAATGGTGGTTATCAGGGCTCTCTAGTCTGTTCCACTGGTCCATGGGTCAGTTCTTGTGCCAGTACCAAATTGTCTTGAGTACTGTGGCTTTGTAGTAAAGCTTGATCAGGGAGCATAATCCCCCCAGCTTTATTCTTACTTCTCAGGATTGCTTTGGCTATCCAGGGCCTTTTGTGGTTCCATATGAACTTTAGAATGATTTTCTCTAGTTGGTTGAAAAATTCTGTTGGTATTTTGATAGGAATTGCATTGAATCTGTGCTTTAGGCAGGATGGCCATTTTGACAATATCAATTCTTCCTCTCCATGAGCACCGGATGTGTTTACATTTTTTGGTATCTTCTTTAATTTCTTTCATGATTGTCTTGCAGTTTTCAGAGTATAGGTCTTTCACTTCCTTGTTTAGGTTTATTCCTAGGCATTTTATTCTTTTTGACGCAACGTTTAATGGAATTGTTTTCCTGATTTCTCTGTCGGCTAGGTCATTGTTAGTGTATAGGAATGCCACAGATTTCTGCATATTAAATTTGTACAATGCAACTTTGCTGAATTCAGATATTAGATCTAGTTGTTTTGGAGTAGACTCTTTAGGGTTTTTTATGTACAATATCATGTCATCTGCAAGCAGGGACTGTTTAACTTCTTACTTGCCAATATGGATGCCTTGTATTACTTTGTGATGTCTGATTGCCGTGGCTAGAACCTCCAGTACTATGTTGAATAGAAGTGTGAGAGTGGGCATCCTTGTCTTGTTCCCAATATTAAAGGAAAAGCTTTCAGCTTCTCACTGTTAAGTATAATGTTGGCTGTGGGTTTTTCATATGTGGCCTTTATTATGTTGAGGTACTTGCCCTCTATACCCATTTCGCTGAGAGTTTTTATCATGAATCGATGTTGAATTTTGTCAAATGCTTTTTCACCATCTATGGAGATGATCATGTGGTTTTTGTCCTTCTTTTTGTTGATGTGGTTGATGATGTTGATGGATTTTCCTCCTTGCATCCCTGGAATAAATCCTACTTGATCATGATGGATGAACCTTTTGATGTATTTTTGAGGTCAGTTTGCTAATATTTTTTTGAGTATTTTTGCATCTATGTTCATCAGGGATATTGGTCTGTAGTTTTCTTTTCTTGTGATGTCTTTGCCCGGTTTTGGTATTATAGTGATGCTGGCCTCATAGAATGAGTCTGGAAGTATTTCCTCTTCTACTCCTTGGAAGACTTTAAGGAGGATTGGTATTAGGTCTTCACTAAATGTTTGATAAAAATGAGCGGTGAAGCCATCTGGTCCAGGACTTTTGTTCTTAGGTAGGTTTTTGATTACCAATTTAAATTTGTTCCTGGTAATTGGTCTATTCAAATTTTCTGTTTCTTCTGGGTCAGCCTTTGAAGGTTGTATTTTTCTAAAAAGTTTTCCATTTCTTCTAGGTTATCCAGTTTGTTAGCATATAATTTTTCATAGTATTCTCTAATAGTTCTTTGTATTTCTGTGCTGTCTGTAGTAACTTTTCCTTTCCCATTGCTGATTTTGTTTATGTGAGTAGACTCTCTTTTTTTCTTGATAAGTCTGGTTAGGGGTTTATCTATTTTGTTTAGTTTCTTGAAGAACCAACTCTTGCTTTCGTTGATCCTTTCTATTGTTTTATTCTTCTCAGTTTTATTTATTTATGATCTAATCTTTATTATGTTACTCCTTCTACTGACTTTGGGTCTCATTTGTTATTTTTCTAGTTTCGTTGATTTTGAGATTTAGACTTCTCATATGGGAATGTTCTTCTTTTTTGAGGTAGGCCTGTATTGCAGTATACTTTCCTTTTAGCATGGCCTTCACTGCATCCCACAGATTTTGTGGAGTTGAATTATTGTTGTCCTTTCTCTCCATGTATTGCTTGATCTCTGTTTTTATTTGGTCATTGATCCATTGACTATTTAGGAGTATGTTATTAAGCCTCCATATGTTTGTGGAATTTTTCATTTTCTTTGCATAATTCATTTATAGTTTCACTCTTTTGTGGTTTGAGAAGCTGGTTGGTACAATTTCAATCTTTTTAAATTTACCAAAGCTCTTTTTGTGGCCTAGTGTATGGTCTATTTTCAAAAATGTTCCATGTGTACTTGAGAAGAATGTGTATCCTGCTGCTTTTGAGTGTAGAGTTCTGTAGATATCTGTTAGGTCCATCTGTTCTAATGTGTTGTTCAGTGCCTCTGTCTCCTTACTTATTTTCTGTCCAGTTGATTTGTCCTTCAGAGTGAGTGGTGTGTTGAAGTCTCCTAGAATGAATGCCTTGCATTCTATTTCCCCCTTTAATTCTGTTAGTATTTGTTTCACATATGTAGGAGCTCCTGTGTTGGGTGCATAGATATTTATAACGGCCATATCTTCTTGTTGGATTGACCCTTTTATCATTATGTAATGTCCTTCTTTGTCTCTTGTGACTTTCTTTGTTTTGAAGTCTATTTTGTCTGATATAAGTACTGCAACTCCTGTTTTTTTCTCCCTATTAGTTGCATGAAATGTCTTTTTCCATCCCTTCAATTTTAGTCTATGTATGACTTTGGGTTTAAAGGGAGTCTCTTGAACACAGCGTATAGATAGATGGGTCTTGTTTTTTTTATCCATTCAGTCACTCTATGTCTTTTGAATGGTGCATTCAGTCCATTTACATTTAGGGTGATTATGGATAGGTATGTACTTATTGGCATTGCAGGCTTCAGATTCGTGGTTACCAAAGGTTCAAGGTTAACTTCCTTGCTATCTAAGACTCTAACTTAACTCACTTAATATGCTATTACAAACACAATCTAAAGGTTCTTTTTTTTCCTTCCTCCTCCATTCTTTATATATTAGGTATCATATTGTGTACTGTTTGTCTATCCCTTGATTGACTTTGGGGATTGTTAATTTAATTTTTCATTTTCTTAGTAATTAGCTGTTGTACTTTCTTTACTGTGGTTTTATTACCTCTGGTGATAGCTATTAAACTGTAGGAATACTTCCATCTATAGCAGTCCCTCCAAAATACACTGTAGAGATGGTTTGTGGGAGGTAAATTCTCTCAGCTTTTGCTTATCTGGGAATTGTTTAATCCCTCCTTCAAATTTAAATGGTAATCTTGCTGGATAAAGTAATCTTGGTTCAAGGCCTTTCTGCTTCATTGCATTAAATACATCATGCCACTCCCTTCTGGCCTGTAAGGTTTCTGTTGAGAAGTCTGATGATAGCCTGATGGGCTTTCCTTTGTATGTGACCTTATTTCTCTTTCTGGCTGCTTTTAATAGTCTATCCTTATCCTTGATCTTTGCCATTTTAATTACTATATGTCTTGATATTGTCTTCCTTGTGTCCTTTGTGTTGGCAGATCTGTGCATCTCCATGGCCTGAGAGACTAACTCCTTCCCCAGATTGGGGAAGTTTACAGCAATCACCTCCTCAAAGACACTTTCTATCCCTTTTTCTCTTTCTTCTTCTTGTACCCCTATAATGCGAATATTGTTCTGTTTGGATTGGTCACACAGTTCTCTCAATATTCTTTCATTCTTAGAGGTCCTTTTTTCTCTCTGTGCCTCAGCTTCTTTGTATTCTTCTTCTCTAGTTTCTATTTCATTTATCTTCTTCTCCACCATATCCAATCTGCTTTTAATACCGTCCATTGTGCTCTTCAATGATTGGATCTCCGACCGTCATTCATTCCTGAGTTCTTGAATATCTTTCCGTACCTCCATGACCATGTTAATGATTTTTATTTTGAACTCCCTTTCACGGAGAGTCATGATGTCAATATCATTTAAATATTTCTCAGGAGTTGTATTAATAATTTTACACTGGAGCAGGTTCCTTTGACGTTTCATATTTGTGTATGGCGCCCTCTAGTGCCCAGAAGCTCTACTCTCTAGAGCTGCTCAGCCCTGAAGCAATGTCGGGGATTGCAGGGGAGTGGTATTGGTGCCTGGGGGGAGGAAAGAGCTGTTTCCTGCTTCCCAGCTGCTATGCCTGTCTCCACTGCCTTAACCTGTGGGCCAAGCACACAGGTATAAGCCTCTGGCTTTATGTTTTTAGTTGCTGTAGACCAATCTTCCCTCTGGCTGGCCTAACACCAGGGTAGTGTTTACCAGTTTGCAAGCCAGGTGGGGCCCCCCAGGAGAAAGGCTCAGTAGGCTGCTTATCACAGATGGGGTCCTTGGAGCTGTGTAGCCAGCTGGGGAGCTGGAGTGCCTGAACATTGAGAAAATTCCTAACCTGCTGGGCAGAGTGCACCCAGACAATGTTGTCTACCTGTCCTTTCTCCTGAGCAGTTAGCTCAGTGCAATCCTTGCCCCTTTAGCCACCCTCTTGGTTTTAGGAAGTCTCACAGACTGCCCACCTTTTTTTTGTCCCTGAGCAGCCAGATATGGATCCCTGCTTTCCACAAGCAGCTGGAATCTCAGTCTCTTCAGGTATTCTGCCTGTCTTAGCTTTCCAGCAGCCTAATCATGAGAGTACCATGAAAACACCATGAAATGTAGATTTGTGCTCCCAGATGAGATGTCTGGAGTTAGGTATTCAGCAGTCTCAGGCCTCCACTCCCTCCCTACTCTGTTTCTCTTCCTCTTGCTGTTGATCTGGGGTTGGGGAAGGGCTTGGGTTCCACTGGGCTGTGGCTTTGTACGTTACCCTGTTCTGTGAGGTTTATTCTTTTCTCCTGGTGTATGCAGTTTGGCGCAGTCCTGTTTCCTGTTGCTCTTTCAGGATTAAGTGTATTAATTATATTTTCATATTATGTACGATTTTAGGAGGAAGCCTTTGTCTCACTTCTCATGCCACCATCTTTAATCCTGTCTCTATTGAGGATTTTTATCATAAAAGGATATTAAGATTTTTTTCAACTAGGTTGTAAGTAAAAGGATAGGAAAAAATATGCCACCAAAATTATAATCATAACAAAGCTAGATGGCAAAATTAATATCAGACAAAAAAATTGTTAATATAGAAAATTACTAAAAACAAAGATAGCCATTTGATAGTGATGAAGTAATATTTTACTAGGGAAATATAATAATATAAACACATCTGCCTAACAAGAGAATCTCAAAATACATAAAATAAAAATTGACAAACTGAAAGAAAAAATAGGCAAACAATAATAGTTGGAGACTTTAATACCTAAACTTCAATAATTGATAGAACAAGATAGAAAATGAACAAGGATAAAGAAGACTTGAAGAATCTATCAGCCAACTTGACCTCACTGAAATCTACACAACACTCCACATAACAAGAGCAAAACACTCATTCTTTTCAAGTGAACATGAAACTTTCTCTGGGATAGGCCATATACTAGTCCATGATAGAAGTCTCAATAAGTGTAAAGCGACTGAAATGATACAAAGTACATTCTCCACCCACAACAGAATTAAATTAGAAATAAGCAAAGGAATGAAATTTAGGAAAACACTAAATATTTGGAAATTAAACAATATAATTCTAAATAACACAAGGGTCAAAGAAGTTACAAGTAGAATTAGAAAATATTTTTTAATTAAAATGAAAACACAACAGATAAAAGTTTGCAGGATTCAAACAAAGCAGTGTTCAGAGAGAAGTTTATAGCTTTAAAATAGATATATTTGGAAATATTTTTACTTTTTTTTTAAGTTAAACATTAACTTACTATATTTATATTTTTCCAAATATATTTTTATATCTGGAAAATAGTCCCGAGATTCCACCTTGAGAAACTACAAAAAGAACTCAACATAAAGCAAACAGAAAAAGGAAGCAATAAAAAAATAGAGACCAGACAGATTAAACAGAAAACAGAAAAATCAATGAAACCAATTTTATTTGTAAAGAACAGAAGTACAGTTTTAGCTAGACTGACCAAGAAAAGACATGAATTAGCAATATCAGGAATTAATTTAGACCCTTACCTTGTATTTTTAACAAAAAGTGGGTTATACAACCAAAGGTAAAATATTCCTCTTTTAGGAAGAGCTAAAAGTATAATATGTGGTAGAAGAAAACATTACAGAAAAATCTTGTGATATATATGAAGCAAAAAGCTCTTAGATGTGACACCACAGCATGATCCATAAAAATGATTAGTATTGATAAATAGATTCATCAAAATTGAACTTCTATACCTCAAAATACACTACTAAGAAAATCAGAAGACAAATCAAGTACTGGAAGAAAATATTTGCAAATCATAACCAATAAAGGACTTGCATCCAGAATATATTTTTTAAAACTCCTAGAACTAAATAATTAGAAGACAAACAACCCAATTGAAAAGGGGGAGATTTGAATAGACATTTCATCAAAGAAGATATAATAATGGCAAGTAAGCATATGAACAGATGGCCAACATTATTAGGTATTAAGGAAATGCAAACTAAAGTACACTAAGATACTACTTCACACCCACTAGAATGGCTATATTCAGATAAGCTATAACAGGTGCTCCTGAGGATGAGGGGAAACTAGGACCTTCATGCTTTGTTGGTGGTAATATGAAATGTTATAAGCACTTTAGAAAACAGTTTGGCAGTACAGCTGACAGACTCTAAAATGGTCACCCATAATTCCCACCTCCTAAGCGTCACTCCTTTTTCTAAGCACCTCCCCTTGAGTCTGTGTATGACATGTGACTTGCTTCTAACCAATAGAATATGGCAAAGGAAAATTACTTCCATGATTACAGTTCATAAGTTTGTGAAGTGCGTTTTTGCTAGCAGATGCTCTCCCTTGAGGGCTTTGATGAAATAAGCTGCTATGTTCTGAGCTGTCCTACAGAGAGACCCACATGGCAAAGAAGTGAAAGTTGCTTCTTGCAGAAAGACAGCAAGAAACTGAGGCTATCAGTCCCACATAAAGAAATAAATCCTGCCAACAACCACATGAGGTTGGATGCAGAGTCTTCTCCTGCTGAGACTTGAAGACCACAGCTAGCACCTTGACTGCAGCCTTGTGAGATCCCCCAAGCGAGAAGAGCCACTTAAATGGAGCCCATTGTAGGATTAAGGGGATTAATACATAAATCAAGTAATATAGAAATCAAATGTACAAATACACATGACTTGATTGTTTTTCCTACAACTCTTGATGTGTGATCAAAAACAGAATGATGAGAACCAAAACAGTTCCCACGGCTCAGGGACACACTCACATGGTTTCAGTATCCATCAGGGGTGTCACGACCTTGGGCTAGACTCAAGGACAGATAATGATGTGTAAGTTCATTTTAAGTTCATTTGCTCAATAAATATGAGAAGTGCCTTTTTGGCATTAGTCTTGTGCTGTTAAGCCTTGAGTCCCCTGGCTGGTCCTTTCAGACATTCGATATCTCATCGTGTCTTCCCCTTTATCTGTCGGTCAGAAGCAGGGAGGGACTGACACCCATACTCCTGACCCACAAAAAACTGAGATAATTAGATGTATGTTGTTTTAAGCCACTACATTTGCAGTTCGTTTTCATACAGCAAAAGATAACTAATGCAGGCAATTTCTTAAAAAGTTAAACATTAACTTACTACATAACATTGCAAATCCAGTCCTAGGTATATTCCCAGGAGAAATGAAAACATACGTTCAAATATTTATACACCTATGTTCATAGCGGCATTATATATAATAGCCCCAAACTGGGAAAAATTCAATAACTGGTGAACAGATAAACAAAATGTGCTCTATCTGTTTTATAGAATACTAATCAGCAATTAAAATAAACTCCACTGCAACACAAATGAACCTCAAAAAAACCATACCAGGTGAAAGAACACATACGCAAAGACTGTATCTTGTTTGATTCCCTTTATATGAAATATTCAGAAAGGCAAATCTAAAACAAAATACTCAGTGGTTAACTGGGGCTGGAGGTAAGAGTGGGACTTAACTATAAATGGATGGGAAGAGTCTTTGAGATGATGGAAATGTTCTAAAACTGGATTGTACTGATGGTTACCCAACTCCACAAATTACTAAAACTCACTGAATTGTACACTAATGGTAGGTGAAACTTATGGTATGTAAATTATATTTCAGTAAATTTTTTTTTTTGTTTTTTTAATCCTGATGATGATCCTACCTTAGGAAGAAATATTTTCACTCTCTGGTCATTGTGTCCATGCAATACAACCCCAAATGGAACCGACAGAGTACCCTCAACAAGGCATCAACAAATCGCCTGGCCAGAACTGACTCTCCTCAGACTGTGGCTTCTCTGAGCAGCTAAAAGGAAGATCAGGTGGTCTGGCCACAGACCTTGATAGAAAAAGGAGATGGGTCTTGAAGGAAAGGTGGGATTTAGAGCCTGAAATGAAGAGAATTACAAGAGAGGGAAAAACAGAAGCAGGGAAGGACAAGATATATTTGAGGAAGACTACTAGTTAGTTTTAGCTGAAATGTTGCAGAAGGAGAAAAATTTTAAGATTTAGATTTTTAACATGGGTTGGTTTTTAGAAGTAGAATCTCTTGATCATCAATTTCTACATCATTCAGGAAACATTTCCTGAAAACATGCTGCACGCAATGATATATTGTAGGACTGAAATGTGCAATGTGTATGCTCTCTAAACCAGGCATAAACATCTAAAAATGGTAAAATTATAAGAGATTCACTCCTCTCTGACAATATCTGTCCTGTTATATTTCACCCTTATTTTCCTTACATAAATGGGAAAGAAAATAGCAAAAGAAATTTAAGCTGTTTTGTCATCACCCTAAAAGACTCTCTATCCCAGAAACCAGGAGAGCAAAGAAAGAGGTGCATAGTGACCTGCGAACATCCTTTTTCTTGACCATAAATTAAAATAGATACATGCTATAAGGTCAGAAATTCTACTTCTATTCATTAACTTTGCCAACCTGTGATTCTAAGGAAGCACTGCTAATGGCTGGTAAAATATATTTTTCTACTCCAAGTAATGGGACAAGGGAAACACCATAACAAAGCAGCATAGAGCTCACTCCATGCCGTATAGAGAAATAGCATATTTTTCAAAGTCATGGTGACAAAAGGATAGCTATTACTCAACATTTAAAAGGAGAATCTTACTGCACTCATCTTTTTACACTTTGTGGAAGACACAGTGATAATGTGTGCATCTTGGAGCTACAACAAGTTGCTGAAATAAAGATTGTGTCACAATATCCTTTGTGTTATATCCTGGTGTCAGTAAAGTCAAGGCAAGTCCCGTTTTGCCCACTGGTTCAGTACTTTTCATTAGCAGCTTACATATGAAGTGCATGCTTTTAAAAGTGCATGAGTTATTTTAAGAAGTGATCTGTATCTGGAAAATCAGACAATTTCAAGGCAGATAGCAGCCACCCATATATAATTAAAACTACTTTTCGAAATGGCACTATAAAAATGCACATAGGAATTAGACCTGCCTGAACTGTACAATTCAAAAGGAGGAAAGCCAACAAGAGTTGCAATGAAAGTAATTATATCTCTAAGAAAGCTTTCAAGAATTTGAAACAGACTCCAAATTTCTCACTTACCTTAATTGGTTTCTACACAAATATACATACAGTGTATCTGTCTGTATGAATACACATTCTTTTCTGTTTTGGTTAAACCTTCATTTGATTCCTTGGTTAACTACTATAAAAATATGAGAAAGTTTTGTTCTGTAGTGTTAGAATGTCACAGAGTGACTAAGTCAAACCTAAAATAGAGAACAATATGAAAGGCTGTGAATGTGACATTCAGCTTGAGGGCCACATGGGGAGCGATAATACCAGGTAAGTATACGGTGGTGTGGGGTATGCCCACAGCTGCCCTGAGTTTACTCCTCAAGCTTGGCTCCTCATGGGGCTTTCCCAGGCAACCTTTCTCCCCAGGTCATCCTCACTCATCTAATTTGCTCTGCCCATTAAATTTGGCTCAAGTATATGTAAAGAGGCACGTCTTCTATTTTAATTCTTCTAGATGTTAAAGTAACAGGAGATGAGAAACTTTGAATCTTTGATATTCCTATATGACTTGTGCTGCCACCCTTTTTTATTGGTGAGAATAGAGGGGGAAATGTGGTAAAGAGATTCTGTATAATGTGCCAAATGGAATTAGTATAAAATAATCAATCATGAATATTTTCCTCTGAATAGCAGATCAGTAGCAGCAATAATCATAACTAAAAAAAATGTTAGGAGAAGATCTCGGCTGAAGGCAAAATGTCCTAATTCCTTGTTCCAAAGACGGGTCCCCACTCAGAGCTGATACAGACTAAAGTGTGTCTTACACCGTTCGTTGAGAGCACACTCTGAACAAGCGCCATGCTGGTCGTGGGTGGGACAGAGAATGGGGAGTTCCCAATCAAGCGGGGGCTGCTTCCTACGATCCTGCCTCCTGGAGAACCATGGGACTCTCAGTGAAGAGACAGTCTTCACCCTTGATTTTTATGATTAGAGATCATAACATTCATTTAATTCCTGGAAGAACTGAACTTCCAGAGGCAAACATTTAATCTGATGTACAGCTATGCAAAACAATTTGTTTGTTTTCTTGAGTTTCTAAAAACTGCCTTTCTATAAACACCTTCAGGGTACAAGAACCATCAAGCCACATTAGTAAAATACAAGGAAAACAAGATGCGATGATTAAGATATATCAACTTTAATTCTATCATAATTCATCTATCATTTGGGATGCCTAGCAGTTTTAAAGTATACACGAATGTTGGCCGAATAGAACATTTAATGCAGACAGTGAGAAAGTTTCTCATTTGAGGAAGTTATAGGAGTGTAGCTATACATGAAGGGGAAGAAAATGACTGACAGCAGCAAAAACAGCCATTGAATCACTATGAAGACTTAGTATTCATCAAGAGATACTAACAGAAAACTCTTAAGTTATAATCTTGTGCCCTATGCTGGGAAAGAACCACCACTACCCTCCCTGTCTGTGGCTTGTCTGAGTTCCTATGAGGGTGGGCTCAGGAAGAGGTTCTCACAGGCAGGATCAACCTAACATTTTTATTCTTGAATTTATTCAACAATTATTTATTGAGCATGTTCAAAACCTAATATGTCTATTAAGTTTTTAGGGATATAAGGATAAGTGAGACACAAACCTTGAACTCAAGGAACACCTGGGCTCTGCCTCTTTGTGACAGGAATGCTCTTCCTCTCTCTATATTCCTTTCCCTCATAAAAACCTTCCAGAATACTTTTCACTTTGGAGTGTGTTCATATCACTAACACTAAAGCCATTGCTCTCCCTGATGCCTGCAATGCCCCCAATAATTTCCTTGAATTGTGAACCTCTCATTATAAATGCATTGTGTAGAGATTAATGTCTTTCTTTGGAAGAAAGGAAAAACATGTAAAATATTGACTGGATCTCCTAACACCTAAGAAGCCCCATAATACAAATAGGGAAGGAGAAAAGGATGTATAAAAGACATTAATGTGCAGTTTGGGCTAGATCACACGCCAATGTAGGCTTGCTCTTCTGCTAAGAAACACAAGCAAAAATTTTATAATGGATAATAATACACTAAAACAGACCCTAAATGATTTTAGAGAATGCTTATTTAGAAATAGTGGAAGAGATGGATGAATACATAACAGAACAAAAAAGAACTTAGGGAAGTTGATTGTGGGGCCACACTTCCAGAAACTAATGGAACCTAACTTCCTTCCTTTCCATTACCCCTTCTTTGCATTACCTAAAGCTCCACAAAGTGGGTCACTACCAGAGGAACTACTTTCTCCTTGTATGTAATTGAGGCCTTGTAAAATTGGGGCAACTGTTGATCCTAACTAACAGAAATAAATTTCTATACTGTTGAATGACTTAAATGGAACCAAGTGTGTAACACACAAAGCCTCCTCCCCTGTCATTTGACTTCAGAGATGTTTGGAACTGGCCTATTTAAGAAGGATGATATTCAGAACAGCAGATGATGGGGATGTAAGTTCCATCACCAGGCAACTGGGAAAAAACTACTTCGGAGAGACTTGGGACATTTAGGAAGCCATTCTCTGAAAAATTAGCTCAAGAAGACAAGTAAAAATATTTATTACAAGACAGGAAACATAACTATAGAATTCTGATACTATAATCCAGACCTAACTCCAGAAGCCATGTAGATACTCCTGTAAGAGTCCAGTGAATCTGTTAAACTTCTCCTGAGTTGCATATAAACTAGTATCTTTGCTTACTTCAGAAACTTCACTGAAATTAGAGCAAAGGAACAAAAAGTATAAACTCAAAAGGAAAAAGAACTACAGAGTAGGTTAACAGTTTACAAGAGAGATCACCCAAACCTTGTAAGATGTAAAATGGAGAGAAGAATAATTGACTTAGGTGAAATTGTACTGGCTACAGTTGTGCATGAGGAGAAGCAAGCTGATTCATCTGAAACATCCCAGAGCAGCTCAGGATTTGGAATCAAGGGGCATACAGAAGTCAAGATGACACATAAGGCAGGTACCATATAATATTTGAAAGTCTAGTTAGACTTGAGATCCCCTCACCCGCTCCAAAGCAAGGAGAAACTCTCCCTCCCCAGCTCCTGAAGGAAATGATTAGATATAGATCTGAGGATTGAACATTGGAGGCTCCCGATTCAAGGACCACAGGCACAGGTGAGCATGGGGCTGAGGCCACTACTGACAAGAAAAGGACCATGTGAAAATCTGCATGGTGAGTGACTAGGCCTCCCACATGCCTCGAACAGCCACCTTCCTGTACACCAAGTACCAGGGACATGGGTGGCCAGCCGGAAAATAGAAGGTGCATTTTTAGAGAAAATTGAAGTCCCCATAGAGAAGGAAGAAAGGGAGGGAGGGAATAAGGAAGGTAAAGAAAACTTTCTGGATATTCTGATGACATTTAGGACCCATTGGTCAAAGATACCTGTTCAGAATTAGCATATACTACTTGTAATTAATGTCAACCCTACCTGTCTTTTTTTTAAAGGTATTATTGATATACACTCTTATTAAGGTTTCACATTTAAAAAAAAACAATGTGGTGACTACTTTTACCCATATTATCAAGTACCCACACATACCCCAATGCAGTCACTGTCCATCAGTGTAGTAAGATGCCACAGATTCACTGTTTGCCTTCTCTGTGCTACACTGTTTTCCCCGTGACCCCCCACACCATGTGTACTAAACGTAATACCCCTCAATTCCCTTTTCCCTCCCTCCCCACCTGCCTTCCTCCACCCCTCCCCTTTGGTAACCACTAATCCCTTCTTGGAGTCTCTGAGCCTGCTGCTATTTTGTTCCTTCAATTTTGCTGCGTTGTTGTACTCCACAATGAGGGAAATCATTTGGCACTTGTCTTTCTCCACCTGGCTTATTTCACTGAGCATAATATCCTCCAGCTCCATTCATGTTGTTGCAAATGGTAGGATTTGTTTCTTTCCTGTGGCTGAATAGTATTCCATTGTGTATATGTACCACCTCTTCTTTATCCACTCATCTACTGATGGACACTTAGGCTGCTTCCATATCTTGGCTATTGTAAATAGTGCTGTGATAAACATAGGGGTGCATGTCTTTTTGAATCTGAGAAGTTGTATTCTTTGGGTAAATTCCAAGGAGTGGGATTCCCAGGTCAAATGGTATTTCCATTTTTAGTTTTTTGAGGAACCTCCATATTGCTTTCCACAATGGTTGAATTAGCTTACATTCCCACCAACAGTGTAGGAGGGTTATCCTTTCTCTGCATCCTCGCCAGCATTTGTCATTCTTAGTCTTTTCAATGCTGGCCATTCTTACTGGTGTGAGGTGATATCTCATTGTGGTTTTAATTGGCATTTCCCTAATGATTAGCGATATGGAGCATCTTTTCATGAGTCTGTTGGTCATCTGAATTTCTTCTTTGGAGAGTTGTCACTTCATATCCTCTGCCCATTTTTTAATCGGGTTATTTGCTTTTTAGGTGTTGAGGTATGTGAGTTCTTTATATATTTTGGATGTTAACCCCTTGTCGGATATGTCATTTACAAATATATTCTCCCATACTGTAGGATGCTTTTTGTTCTGTTGATGCTGTCCTTTGCCATTCAGAAGCTTTTTAGTTTGGTGTAGTCCCATGTGTTCATTTTTGCTTTTGTTTCCCTTGCTCAAGGGATGCATTCAGGAAAAAGTTGCTCATGCTCATATTCAGGAGATTATTGCCTATGTTGTCTTCTAAGAGTTTTATGGTTTCATAACTTACATTTAGGTCTTTGATCCATTTCAAGTTTACTTTTGTGTATGGGGTTAAACAATAATCCAGTTTCATTCTCTTGCATGTAGCTGTCCAGTTTTGCCAATACCAGTTGTTGAAGACACAGTCATTTTCCCATTGTATGTCCATGGCTCCTTTATCATATATTAATTGACCATATATGCTTGGGTTTATATCAGGGCTCTCTCAGTCTGTTCCATTGGTCTATGGTTCTGTTCTTGTAACAGTACCAAATTGTCTTAATTACTGTGGCTTTGTAGTAGAGCTTAAAGTTGGGGAGCGTAATCACCCCAGCTTTATTCTACCTTCTCAGGATTGCTTTGGCTATTCGGGGTTTTTTGTGGTTCCATATGAATTTTAGAAGTATTTGCTCTAGTTCATTGAAGAATGCTGTTGGTATTTTGATAGAAATTGCATTAAATCTGTAGATTGCTTTAGGCAGGATGGCCATTTTGACAATATTAATTCTACCTATCCATGAGCACAGTATGTGTTTCCATTTATTGGTATCTTGTTTAATTTCTCTGAGTGTCTTGTAGTTTTCAGAGTACAGGTCTTTCACTTCCTTGGTTAGGTTTATTCCTAGGTATTTTATTCTTTTTGATGCAATTGTGAATGGACTTGTTTTCCTGATTTCTCTTTCTGCTAGTTCATTGTTAGAATATAGGAATGCCACAGATTTCTGCATATTAATTTTGTATCCTGCAACTTTGCTGAATTCAGATATTAGATCTAGTAGTTTTGGAGTGGATTCTTTAGTTTTTTTTATGTACAATATCAAGTCATCTGCCAACAGAAACAGTGTAACTTCTTCCTTGCCAGTCTGGATGCCTTTTATTTCTTTGTGTTGTCTGATTTCTATGGCTAGGACATCCAGTACTATGTTGAATAGAAGTGGGGAGTGTGGGCATCCTTGTCTTGCTCCTGATCTTAAAGGAAAAGCTTTCAATTTCTCACTGTTAAGTATAATGTTGGCTGTGGGTTTGTCATATATGGCCTTTATTATGCTGAGGTACTTGCCCTCTATACCCATTCCCATTTTGTTGAGCGTTTTTATCATGAATGGGTGTTGAATTTTGTCAAATGCTTTTTCAGCATTTATTGAGGTGATGATGTGGTTTTTGTCCTTCTTTTTGTTGATGTGGTGGATGATGTTGATGGATTTTCGAATGTTGTACCTTCCTTGCATCCCTGTAATAAATCCTACGTGATCATGATGGATGATCTTTTTGATGTATTTTTGAATTTGGTTTGCTAATATTTTGTTGAATATTTTTGCATCTATGTTCGTCAGGAATATTGGTCTATAATCTTCTTTCTTTGTGGTGTCTTTGCCAGGTTTGGTATTATAGTGATGCTGGCTTCATAGAATGAGTTTGGCAGTATTCCCTCTTCTTCTACTCTTTGGAAAAATTTAAGGAGGATGGGTCCACCCTACCTGTCTTATCTTATTAACTAAACTAAGTTTCATGAGATCAGAGCCCATTTGTCAGTACAGTATCCTCTGTATAATAGTTACCTTATTAAAGTATTGGTTCAGCAGTGATTGCCTTAATCAAAAAACAGTCTCTTTTCATTGATAAGCACAGTTGTTGGGTACAAACAGAATAAGGCATTCTAACTGATGTGTAAGGGAGAAATGGTCTCCATTCTTTAGAGAATTCCCCTGCCCTTTTTAATTGTCTTTGCAGGAGCCAGGGACTTCAGTGCTGTGTGTGGTTGGGGATGATGATACTTTGTCCAGAGCTCCAGAAGTGCCTCAGCATAACATGTGGCTGAATCTGTACTAACTGTTTCTAATTCCTATGTAAAAAGAAAGCTCCCATGATAATGGAATCTCTTGCTCTTTAAGAAACAAGACAAACATGGGAGCCTATGAATTTTAGTATAAATACAAATGCAAGTGTAAAACACACACACATACACACACACAAAGAGAAAGAGAGAGATCCTGATGTCCTTTTCTTATTGGGGCCTGATCAAAATCACTATTTCAAACATATTCTCAGTGATGTAAATCTCAGTCCTAATCAAATGAAACATACTGAGTTTTTTTTATGCAAACCAAGATTTGAATCTGTTTTCCATTTTAATACATAGAAACAGCTAGCTCAAACCTTTATATCAAACCTAAATGCATTTTTTGTATATAAGCAGATTGCTTTTAAAAACATTTCCTGGGCATAGTTAAAAAAATAGCTTATTTTTAAAGTAACAAGGCAGTAACACCTCAAAATTGAATTGTGTTGATTCGTAGTGCGTTCTAAAGCCCTATAAGGCTTGGATAAATATGTTGACTAGTTCTTCAGTCTTTAATTATATACCTTTTTAAAATGGCAAACTCTTGAAATTGAAGCATAAATAATTCGAATAAAAACATGCTCATTTATATAAATTTAAGTAGCCCTCAAAATGCAAAAATATCTAAATTAGCACTTGTTATACATGGTTTTAATTTTTTTAGTATATACTTTGCTTTTCATATGAGCATGTTTATTGCTTACATTTTTTCTTGCAGTTAATGGGAAGTGATACAACTCATCCACAGTATATTATGTTATAAAATTTTCAGTTTGTGAATGTCTGGTGATAAGTCCCTGTGTTGGGACCATGTATAGAATTGATGAGCTAGAAATAATATTTAACAATAAGTCAGCTTATATTTAGGCCAAGCTAAGGACTCTTTGAATTAGAATCCAATAAGATTTCACATTAAAACAACAGATTACACAGTAAGGTATAAATGTGCTCACCAGCAACTGGCTCATGGCAAGTACTAATCAATAGCCATGGGATGAATGAAGAGTGAACAGTTTATTCCCCCATCACACAACCAGCTTGTTTTACCATTCCTTTTCAAGGTCATACTGACAGATATATGTCCTATTGCCTGAACAAGCACTCTGTGGAGTCCCTTCTCCTTTATAATGACAGCAGTATATCATAGGGAGAGGCACACAAGTTAATTATGTATGCCTAGAGGTCCCGCCTAGGAGAGGGGAGAAAGAGAAATGGTAAGTGATAAAATAGTAGTAATAAGCCACTGGAAATAAGAGAATTTCAGTGGGAATGGGTGCACCTGTGTTTTGCCTTTGCAAGTAATTCATCTATTCATTATAGACTCTTACCTGAAGGTAGGTTAACCACCCCAGCAATACTGTATGGATGGCTTACTTTCTGCCAAGAACTGTTTTGGAGCTTTACATAAATCTGTCCTTCATATAGAATCTTTTCAAAAGAAGAGTAGTATCATTGTCTGACCATTGCAAATTCTTCCAGATGAGAAAACTTACATATTAAGGACTTTGAGTGATATATTCAGCAAATTTTTAGCAAAAAAAAGAGCCAACTCCTCTTAGCTCTAGTTTTCTCATAACCTCAGATACAATATAATGTAATAGGCAAGGAAAATCGATTACAATTATTGAGAATGTAGCTCAACACCTGGCTCTACCACTTACTGATATTATACCATTTGGTATATTTTTTAAACTTTCTGAGGCCAAACTTCCTTGTTTATAATATTTTGCCCTGGGCTGTTATGTTTCAAGATATATGATGTACTCAGTTTAGCATCTAAAACATGGCAAACAATTACGGAAACTGTTAATTATGGTGCAGTATTTTACATTTCTGTGCTTATTAAGAAGGATATATTATACTCTATGGGCATTTCCAAAGCAGCTTAAAAGGTAGACTGACATATGACCCCTTCATCCGAGCCACAGAAGAGCAGAACAGAGATCTATGTCTCTCCCACAGGCAGCCCATCTCTTTATAGCCAGTAGCATCTGAAGCGATTTGGCATGACTGATTTGCCCAGTAAGGTCAAAAGTGTCTAACCCAATAACATCCTTTCTCGGAGTTTGAACTTCCAAACACTAGAGATAATAAGAAATTTGTGGCAGCTGGCATATCCCAAATATATTTCTAAAAAGGGCAGGCTCCTGCATCCACAACTAAACCAGAGGCCATGAAAGAGAGTACCTAATTAGCTGATGCAACTTGAAATGCCTCTGATTATTAAAACCTGAAGCAGTTTAACTCAGAGTATATTTGGTGTTAGAATGTCAAGCAAGGGGACTGAATGAGCATAGAGGATAAATAACTAACTACTGTATTGAAGCACATTTCCCAGCCAGAGAAAAATATGAGTATGATGTCTAATGAGTATTTAGGGAGAAAAGAGTTAATAGTGAAGGGAATAGATGATCTTCTTCCTCAAAACAAGGTAAATAATTCTCATATTATGGGTTAACATATGCAACAGTAAACAGCAATGAAATGGTCAGCTGACCACACCAGCCACTCCCATCAGCACAGTGCCACGGACAACTAATTTTCAAAATGTCACAAGCAGCATTTAATTAAGCTGATAATGGCTGTTTCTGTTAGCTTTGTCTATAATTATTCTTATTCCCTTAGCATAAACAAATTAGCTTTAATAGTATGTTAGAAAGTATTTTCAATCTCCACAGGACTTCTAATTTGTAGGCTTTTCAGCTGCTGATTAATCAAAACTGTCCAGAAAACATGCTCTCAACCCCATGCATCGGCTTTTCTGGTGTTCTTGTGGCCCCTGAATGTCTTTTAATTTATTTTATTTACACCAGGACAATTTTTTCCTTTGTCTTTAAAGGGATAACTTCACTTTCTAACAATAACTATAACATGGTGTCAAGTATGTGGTAGCACTCCAGGATAGTGGTATAATTTTGAAAATGTCATACATGTGATAGAAAATTCCAGTGTTTAGGGCAACAGCATTCCTCAACTGCTTAATACAACTGAAAGGCAATTTTGAATTTGAAAATATTTTCTCCCTGTCAACTAGTTTGAAATGACAAGTTACTACTGACATCTAAACATAATTAATGGTGATGTCATAGCTTCTACAAGAATGAAAAACCCATTAAACCAAGAAACAGGAGCGGTTGAATACATCCCCATCTGTAAAACAGGTGGACTTAAAGTGTGTTTTCTTGCTGAATATCATGGTGTTATTCATCATATGGGCTTTTGCCATCCCTGCCTCCTGAAGTGGGTCATCACACAGAGGCTGCCATAGCTGATACAAAACACAGGAGGGAGAAAGACATTCAGTTATTTCTCCAATCCACCCTCATTCCCACTGTATCCAGTGTAGTGCTGATATTTTATTTTTATTATCTCACGTGGATTTGAAAAAGGGACTAAGTAAAACAATTCTGACAGTGATTGAAATCAATTACTTCACAGCTGGCATTAATCTCTTATCCTAACACGGCATAATGGGCTGCTCCCTATACTAAGAAATATGTGTGCTCTAACCTGAAGAAAAATTTTGTAATCCCAAGGTAATCTTAGAAATGCAATTTCAATAATGTTTCAGTATACTTCTGCACCAAGGGGCTCACAAGAGCTGCTCATCAACATCTTTTCTTACACTTATAAAACTTCTCATCTTCTTATTGCCCCATGTCCTTCCTATAATCACTGGCTTTAAGTTCTCTTGAAGTTTCCTAAATTTTGAAAATCTACATTTAGTTTTCAGAAATAATCTGGGGACAAAGTGTTATGGAAATGAAAATAATGTCTTTCTGAGACAAGCCAGTGGAAACTGTAATCATAGTAGGCAATTCTTCCCTAAGCATGTCAGGGGGAAACATTTTATCAGAGCTAAACTAGCCCTTGGGTATCACCAGGCTCAACAAATAAATGGAGATTCCAGTGTCTTTCTTTACTCCTTCCTTAGTTTGTTTCTGAGGCATCAGAAGTTCCACTCTAAGTCACAGAGACCGATTGCTTTAGAGGCACCTTTATTTTTCAGTAATCCCTGAGAAATTGGAAGTCTTAGCTAGCTAATGTCAGAATCACAAAGATCAAGTGGACAGCATTCCAGAGTCTTTATAGTAATTATTTTTAATACTCCAAGGTACCTTACTTCTTCCAAAATTAAATGACCGTCCCCCACCTTCCCTCCACCCCTTAACTATGTTCATTCAGATGTCTGTCTGGCATATTTAAATATTTCAACCTAACTTGATTAAATTCTGGAATGAAAAAAGAACCACTAAATTTCAAAAATCATGAAATGTCAACAAGAAAAAAAACTTCAAAGTAGGTGGGAGAAGAGATATATCTAGATGCTATGGTTTTCAGAATCTGGTATTCTTTATTGCCAGTCTCCCTGTCTCTGGGCAGTCACTCTGTGTACCAGCTGAATGGCAACCCTAAAAGGAGAAATGCATACATCCTGCCTGAACACATGAACCTCTGTATCAAAATTCTGAAATAAGGGACTCTCTTTTCCCCACTCTGTCCTTTCACTTTATCTCTAAATAAAAGACTGTACCTTGCTCTCCTAAAAAAAAAAAATCTGAAATAAATGAGGATTTCCTTTTTTTAAATGCAGTAACATTTTCCTCAACAAATATTTTAATTCACTATCTTGGGAGGTTTATTGACTTTTCTTCTATAACTCCTTTCTCATGACTTATTTCTCATCCAGTGGGAGAGCTCAGTGTTAGATAACTTCAAAATAGAATATAAAAACTCCTTCTGTCTCCATTTCACACGTGCTGGGGAGCAAAGCTGAAAGTGTCTGTTTGTTCAGATCCAGTAAAGACAGGTTTAAGTTTAAATAAAATATGTAATACTGGGTCTTATGACATCAAAACTATAAAAGTGAGTCCCAGAATATCTGCAGAGATGGGACCAAATTTATCCATCATCTCAACCCTCCAGCTCTGAACAGATTTCCACATGCTTTTGCCTTGTAATGTTATATGACAGATTTACAACCATGATCCAGAATTGGCAGCTGATATGTTTTTTTTTAATACATCAAACGTAAGTGTTTTGTATTCCCCTTGTCTTTCAGAAACCCCAGGTACCCAAGGACACTCCTTGTTTCAGTACAAAGACCAAGATAGCTTAAAACAAAGATAATATTGCTCAGATTTTAGTCACAAATTTAATTTCCCCAGTCCAGAGTGATTGTCAGGAGTCTTGATAGCTAGGCCATGTTGAGAGAGAAAGGCTCCCCTTTATATATCTAACCCCCAAAATAATTTGGTTCATTAAGTCTTATAAATATTACTTTTAAAAGGATAATATGACAAAAGGAAAAGTAATAGAAAAAATTTGATTTTTGGATTGGAAAGAGATATGGAGAGATAAAGCCAGGGGATGATGACCCTGGGATTCTGACGAGAAACACAGTGTTGAGAAAAATGTCTAGGGAACTCTCAGATGTTCAAGTTGGTGGTACACTTCCTCACTGCTTCCAATACGGCCCAGGAGTGCGAGCCACAGGGACAGAAATGGGTCTGGATAGATGGCCCTGCAAAACTGAACCTGAAGTCTCTCTTATCTTCCAATAGTAGACTCCAGAATTTCTCAAATGTCCATGGATGGAAGATCTTTCATATAACAAGGGACAAAAGTGGTACTGGAGGAAAGAAACAAAGAGAGCATCCAAATGCCAAGTTAGACGTCCTCCAGTCGGCCTTCAGAGGGTTATGCATGCTTTCCAGAGCACTGTCAGTGAGGAGAGCCATCGTGGCTTGCTCGTGCTGGAAGAGCATTCTGGAGCTTATACAAGCCTAGGTCCTGCTGCAGGGGCTGCAGCCAAAGTTAGCCAGAGCCTGCAGGGAAGACCAGCTTGCCCCCCAAGATGCCCTCCCTTACCCCCACGGTGACGCTTCCCACCAGCTTTCTCCACAAATTGAGAGGCATAGAGGAGGAGAGAAGCAGGAAGAAACCCAGAGAGGCCCATGGTTTACCAAAGGATGTTAAGTGAAACTGAAGAGACTGCTCAGGGCCAGAAGAAAATGATCTCACAATGGCAAATTTCCCTTTCTGTCCTACCCTCAGCTGAAAGAGGGGCCTATGAAGAATAGAAGAGAAGTTACACATTGTGCTAGACAAGTTATGCCCACTTCTCTAGAATTGCAGGCTTTTCACATTGGCTTGTATTTATGAATGTTTCTATTAGATGTGGCAACTCTCTCAGTGGTACCTACTATGTCAGCCTGTGCAGAAACCCCTCTCTTGTTAATCAATCTGTTCATTCTGCCTGATATCACTGTCTTAAATTTGTCCGTGTTCTTCCACCACCACCTCCTCTCACATGGATAATTGCAAGAGAGTAACTGGTTGTAATTTCTTTGCCTCTGAACCTTCCCCTTCCATACATAGGCAGCACAATCTCAGGCCTTTATACACTGCCTCTAACATAATCCCTCAACATGTAAATTTGTTGCATTATTGCCCTGCTTGAAATCCAATGATTTTTTTTTTTCTGAGGATAGACCCAAGCACATTTAAATAGTGTACCATCCAGGGTCCTAAAGGAAAATATATCAAAATTAATATCATTTCTGGTGGATGTTATAAATGCCTCATTTAAAAGCTGTGGGTGCAATGTAGGGAAACCGTACCGGATAGTGTGGTTAGATTGTACTGTGTTGATATGGCTAAGCTAGAGCCACATTTTCCAGAATCTTCTTCACTGTATGGTTCAGGATTTGAGTTGACCAGAAAAGAAATACATTTTGAGATTTGGAAGGCAGAAGTGAGACAGCCACCATTATAATCTGATGGTAGGGGTCTCAGAGGGGCAAAAGATAGAGCGAGAGGTACACATGGATTTCAGTTTGTCCTTGCCCCACGTCCAGCTCTTCTTCCTGACTGCTGATCCTGCTGACCAGTAGTGACCCCCAGCTCACTATTTGACACAGATTTCAACCTTACCTCTCCTTAACTGGCCCAGGCCAGCAGATGAATATGACTAGCTTTCCAGACTGCCTGACAGACTCCAATTTGTCCACCTATCCCAGCACTTCAGAAGGGCTATTCTGTGACTTGTCTCTTATCTTTTGACTCCCATTTTGGACCATGATTTCTCCAGTTTCTCCCATAGTTGTATGACATCTTATTCCTATAACAAATCACTTACCTCATAATACCCACAGCAATTCTACCTCCCTGCCTTTGCAAATAGCATAGGAGTTTGGGATTATTGTTATCCCCAGGCTAAAAGGAGTGAAGGAGAGAATCAGGGAATTGGGTAGAGGAAGCCACCTTGAGACTAGAGGGACTTTTGAGCTATGGAACAAAGCTACTTCAAGGTGGTCTCATTGAAAGGACAGTAGGGAGATAAATACCCTGATTTCACTCTCCTCTGTCCTTCCAGTTTGCTGTCTGGGATCGTCTGGCAGAACACAGCCAGAAACCAGAGGCACAGGAACCACTGACATAATCCGTACATGTTGCCCTTCAGTGCAAAGGGAAGGGGGCATATCGGATCTGGAAAATTTCCAGCACACATAACCTAGGTAATAATACACCATGGCCTGCCCCTGCTTCACCCCCATCTTTCAACATGACACATCTCATGTCTTTCCTCATACTATACACTACAACCACTCTAAATTTCTTTTACATCCTCCAGTCCTCCATATTTTTACTTTCCTGAGGGCCTTTGCGCGTAATGTCCTCTCTGCATATGCTATTCTTAACATTCCTCTTCTTCACTTTGATAATTCCAAGTTATCCTTCATGTATCAACAAAGTATTGGGCCATCATTAGACACCTTGGCTAAATTTTAAGTCCTTTTGGTGGGCTTCTGTAACATCCTGTATTCTCCCTATCATATATTGTATCACATTTTATTCATTATGTCCTTCCTGATAGAACATAAACTGTGTAATGGCAGAGACCATGTGTATCTATTGTTCATTGCTGTAACCCAAAATATAGCATTGTGCCAGGCACTTCATAGATACTCAGTATTTGTTAAATGAGAGAATGAATAAATAAATTAATGAAGACTATGTTTCTACTATTAAGAGTTGAAGAAAATATCAGCCAGAATATTTTTGTGTTTGTAGAGGTTGTCCTTATATCTCAAAAACACAGCCACTAACACATATGCACATATCCTTTGCATAAAGGGACTGCAGTGTATATGGAGAGCCCATGGCCCCAAGAAGTCTTTTTTGAGAAAGAAATAAGGAAGCAAAGGATTCCCACTGTGTTCTTAAATCCCAGGACAAGATTACACTGTAACTTCCACTTCCAAGTAGGACAGACTTAGTCTAGCAGATGGACTCCTCTGCAGAAAACCACCATAAAACTTGGATATAATACAAAAACCAATTGTCTGAAGGTACTGGAGGATGAACAGAACAGAATCTGATGTTAAATACACACTTACTTAGGGTGGTGGTCTGCTCCACAATTATGTTCCCATCTTTCATGGCCTTTAACCTAGCATGAAGTGCAGACCACATGGTACACGAGGTGAGAAGAATGCACATGTAGAAATTTGCACTCTTTCTGATCTGAGGAATCAGAGGATCTTTAAATGACTTATAATTATCACCAATTAAGAAAAGTAAAATTAGGCAATGGCAAACACCGAAGAAAGGCAGGAGTTCTGAGGTGGCAAAACCATAGAGGGGATCCACAAACTTTTCAGTACATATCTCCAACTGACCCTGGACATGCTTAAGGCAGAAAAAACTGAATTAAAGACAAAAATTCTGAAACAAAACCAGATTGGCATACAGAGCTTGTAGTTCAAATCCAGCCAAGCCAATTACCTGCTGAAAAAGGAAATGACCCCATTACAGGAAAATAATAGAATGCAGAATCTCTACAACTTAACCTTCATGAGATCTCAAGTACAATCCAGAATTATCCAAATGAAAACCCAAGAGAAAAGAAGCACTATCAGGAGAGAAGAAAATCAATCAAGTCTGACCCAGAGATAAACAAGCGCTGGAATATATGAGGATTTTTAAATGACTCTTATAATTATCACTAGTTATGTAAAACAAAACTTGTTTTGGTGATTGGAAATATCAATAAAGAAATAGTAAATTGTACAAGGCAAAGAATGGGGAGATAAAATATTGAGGATAAAACGATAGTCTCAGGAACTGATTAGTTGATATCAGCTGGTCTAATACACACGTAACTGATATACCAAGAGAAGAGAGAAAGAATGGGGCAGAAAAATATTTGAAACACTGAAGTTGAAAATTTTCCAATTTGATAAAATATTTAAAAATTTCAAAAAGGAGCTACTAAACAAACATACAAGCAGAATAAACCCAAGGAACCTATTGTGAGACTCTTCCTAGTCAAAATGACAAGAGCTGTAGAAAGGAGTAAGTCTTGAAAGCAATAAGAAAAACAACATATTACATACGAGGAACCACTGACCCAATTATTGGCTAATTTCTTATGAAAAACCAGGAAGAGAAAATGCAGTGTTGAAAACAATATTTTTTAATGTCAAACTAGTTTTCTAGTGTATCTTTTTCCTAGATATCCAGGATATTTTCCTTCAAGAATAAAAGCAAATATTCAGACAAAAGAAAACTAAGATGACTTATTGCCAGTATAATTGCACTGTAAGAAATGCTAAAGGAAATTGTTCAGGTTATAGTAAAATGATATTGGGTGGAGACTTGGATCCTCTGAAAATAAAAAACAAAAAGTGAATTATGCCAGCAACCTGAATGAACAGGGAAATGGATTATCTTAGAGTCCCCAGAGAACACAGACCTGCCAACACCTTGATTTCTGCCGCATGGAACTGTGTGTGATGATTGTCACTTTAAACTGCTAGTTTGTTGTGACTTTTAATGGCAACAATAGATAACTAATAGAGGGGCCTCTTGGATTAAATATTAACCTCACTCATGTTTTGGTTGGAAAATCCCAAGGTGAACTCTACACCAGTTTTCCAAGGGTCCCAGATAGAACTGAGACTGGTGTCTTACAACAGTAATCAGCCTGATGATATGAACTTGGGAGAGCTTTTCCCTCCCTTTCTTGATTTTTTTCTCCCCATTCCCCAACTCTGGGTCTCTGGAATTCCATTCTAAAGTAATGTACTTGCAAGCTAGCCTTTGTCTCAGGTTCTGCTTTTCAGGGAACAGCCAGTCCTCCTATGCAGGATATCCTCAGGTTAGAAGAGACCTCAGGGTAGGCTCCTTGGTCATTCTGGGTGACCCACAGGTCAGGGGGCAATCTGTTGGTCGGTGGGTTGGTGATCCTAACTGGCTATAGCAGCATCACAATTATAACACTGTGAAACAAGGTACATTGGGACAATTACAAGTGAAACTGAGGCATTGACTTATGAGGTAGGAATGGCACCTGAAAGGTCTGGAGTCAGTTGTAATGATAAGTTCTGTAGAACTGGCTGCCTTTGGTTAACTGCTTTTAGAATCTTTTAAAAAAGAAAAAAGACAGGTTTAGGTTACTCAACTCAATTCAGGGCATACTCTGAAAGTCAGAAAATCTCTTGGCAGCATTTAAAAATCTCTGCAGGTCCAAGTGTGGCAAAAGTCAGGCTCAGGCTCCAATGGCATTGGTAGCATACCTACAAGGTGACTGAATTCCCAGCCTCAGCAGGACTCCTGCATCAATACCAGGCCCTAACAGACAGAGTGGGGCCCTGATAGCTGGAAAAGATGCATTTGTTTGAAAGAACCTGAGAAACTTGAACCCCCCACCCCCACCCCAGCCGGTAGTAGCAGATCCCTCTTCAATTGAGACCAACCTTGGCTTGCCTGGACACCTCGCCCAGACCCCACCCAAGGCAAGTGCCTCATAAAATGGCACCATTTCCATCTCCTTCTGCAGAATATCTGGCTCTCACATGGCTTTACCCCTCATGTATTACTTTTTTGAGAACTGCAAGCAGCTAACACACTAACATTCTGAACTTTTATGAAACTAAGAACATAGACTTTGAAAAAGACTTAATTGTTTCATAAAGAGACATTTTTTTTCTGTGGGGAGAAACAAAAGAATATTAAAAATGTAGGTACTAGCATAGTAGTTTAAAATCAACTATGTATAAGTTAAGAATGTTATATCTTCATGAACATTAGCATTTAGTTCTTACAAGGATTTCTTTAGTTATGAAATGCAACTTCCAGGGTGTTACCAGTACTTGAATATAGAACTTGAGGCAAAAAACAAAACCAAGCAATACACACACACCAGGTAGTCAGTTTTGGTTTGTTAACATTGGTAAAACAAGTTACGAAAAAATACTATTTTTTTTAATTGAGAGAACTATTTTTTTAATTAACATATTCCAAATGTTTGTGGTTGCTTTGGGCTCTAGGTACTTTAAATAAAGGGCTTGAATTCATTCCTTTGGAAATAAGTATGCTAAACTCCACCAGATACAACAATATTGTAGAGTGTTGCCATAGAATTACTGGTCCAGGCATAAATGAAGAGGTTTGCCTTCACTCAGAGACCTGACCTCTAAGTCAATTGAACAAATTTAGCAAGTAAACCTTGGTAATTCTCATGTCAACAACAATAACAAGTCAACGTTATTGAATGCAGCATAGCAACATGCAAATAAATAAATGAGAAGTGTGGTACAATGAAATAAAAGACTGTGGAGCCAGAGAAAATTAGTTTCAAATCCTATTCTTCATTTACAAGTTGTATGAACTTTGGTTAATCTATTTCTCTGAACTTGAGCTTTCTATTCCAAAACATTCACACAGAAATGCCTACCTCAGAGAATTAAGCTTTATAGTACATGTAAATATGGAATATAATAAAGAAATACAATAAAAACAAAACCTGCTGCCAACCCAGGAAACTCAAAGAGGGCTTTATATTGCACAGAACACTAAGACAGAATGTGATAATGTGTCATAGTCAGTCTGCTAAGAGATTGCAAGGACAGAAAGAAATCTCACCTTTTAATATAGCCAAGCAGATAAACACATGTTCACAAAATAGACAGTAACTAGTCTCCCAGTAAGATGACTTGACAGCACCATTTTTTCATCCTAAACTGACCTGGTAATTGAAGTAGCTATCTGTGTTTGCTTATTAGCTTTAGCCAAAGGAAAAATAAACGTCTCATATTTAATGACAGGAGGTAGTTTTGCAACTTAAAGCAATGGACCCACTTTAGGCTTGGACCCTTCCACAGAGACTAGGAGATGGGGGCCCTATCTTGCTTCATGATTATATTTTACAGAAATGGCTCCTAGGTCCTTGAGAAAGACATTCCTGGCTCTTAAAGCTGGCAAAGACTTACTTAGCTTTTTAAGAGATTTAATATGCTTCAGAGAGACAGAAAAAGGACTTACGCATTTCCTGAAGTAAATTCTCTAGGAAAAAGGACAGAGAAGTCTTCTATTATTTTCAAGGACCTTCTTATTTGTTATTGTATTTGACCTTACATAATAGCACAATGTCTACGCATAGCAAATATACAATAATTGATCAAGTTTACTGTCCCTTCATACAGAATCTTAACTATATTACATACAAAGTGAGCATGTATTTCACTTCCTACCCAAATTAAAACTGGTACATGTTTCCAAATGTTTCTTCTGTCCTATTAAGTAGCAGTTAAAAAAAAACAAAACCAAGAAATGTATAGATTCTCGGTACTACGATCAATAAAATTTGATTTTTGCAACAAAAATTTCTCCAGAATTAGCTATTAATGCCTGAAGAGAAACACTGTAGCAGGAATTTAACTACAACAATTTAAAAAATCCAAAACACTGAACTACAGAGGTTGAAGAAAACCTGGTGACTCCACTTCAGGAAGTTAAAGAGCCAAAAAATATTTCTCTGTGCAATTTGCAGCTTTGATAGGGCTATTAGACAGACCATATCAGCCTTAGATGGCTGCAGAAAAGATGCGCTGGGCTTCTGGGACTTTTCCTTTACTCTGGAAGGACATGCCTCACCGTGGGCATTACTACAGTCATGGCACAGGGCCTGCCTGCATCTCATGCAAAGCAGTCCCAGGGCTTCTTGTTTGAGTGGCAAAAACATCTTGGCCCAGTCTCAAAGTTCCTGAGGAGGAGAAAAGTAAGTACTGAGGTAAAGGTAAATTCCAGTTTTAGATAGGGCTACAGCCATACAAGAGCATATTTTTATAAAGATCCTCATTGACATCTGGAGAGGAAAAGCAGGGTCATCCTGAGTTGTCAAGCTCCCAGCATTTGGAGGACAATTGCTGAGCATGATAGGAAGCTGAACGCTTAAGCTGCCATGTCAGTCTGACAATTTGCTGAAGGCATGAAAACATCAGTTCAGGTGAGGTTGCAGACTACAGATTCCTTAAATGACAGATAAATTCAGGCACATTGTAGAAAATAATATTGTTTGAAAATCTATAGTTTATAAATACCTTAATAAATCATGACAACAAAGAAAAAAACATAGCCTTTAAAATTTTAAGACTACAGGAAGTATTTGACAAATTGACAATCAATGAGATTGACACACTTCTCTGAGTAATAGATTATGTAGAAAAAATAGATTAAAAAATTTAAATATAGTTCAAAGTATGATCTAATGTGCATATATTAGATCCTTTATTCAGCAAATTGGAGGACACACCATCTTCTTAAACATATACAAAACACACATAAAAACCACATTTCATAGCAAACCTCAGCAAATATCATGGAACTCTATCTTAAGATAATGTTCTTTGACCACAGTTGAACAAAAAGAGAAATATAAAGACAAGAACCCCTAAAATGTTTGATTTTTTTTAAAGTCATACTTCTATAAAATTCATAGATCAAAGGAAAAATCCCAATGGAAATAAAATAAGCGGTTGCCAAGATTGGTTAAAGAAGGAAACAAAATGCAAATAAAATACAAAATGAAAAGGGGAAACTAGCTAGAAAGAAAACAGATTAAAAGATAATATAGTTGTTGGGTCACACCCTTGAGAGGTCCCCAGGTGAAATCTGAAACTAGGCGCATGCAAGGAGCACAAGGAGAGACCTAACAACGAGGAAGCCACTCCAGCGAGGTAGGTGACAGGCTTAATAACCAGAGGAATGAACACATAAGGCTTGTCTTGGGCTCAACAAGATGAGTAAATATGTCTGCACCCACCCTCCAGAATCTTAAAAGTTTATATAGAGGACTTAACTGGGTTCTGTCATGGATTTAGCCCAGATGGTCTAAATACAAAGCCCTCTCTCAAGGCTGCATCCTGGAGATGAGGCCTGCTGGGTGAATGTAGTAAGGGTTTCTGCATGTGCTGTGTCCCCTCCAGACCAGCGGAGGGGACAAGGGTGGCAGCCAGAGGACTGTATGATGGAAAACAGAATGTGCTTTCCTGGCCTTGGGGAGAAGGTGGTTGGCAACCTCTGTCACCATTGGGTGGATTCTCCCCTGTGCCAGGGAAAACCCAGGGTGCAGTGGCCCGACCATTAGGTAGAAGCCACGGCCAAAGATTCGTGCCACTGGGTCCCATTCGGGGCCACCCAACAGATACCTGGGTGGTGACCAGTCAGTCCCAAACAATTGCTATCCCTTAATGTGACAGAATGACTGCAGTGCCCCATGATATCCATTCCATATCCCTGGTCCAACTGGGTTAGTTCTGTTCAGAGTGATTTTTCTGTTCCCAGTATAGGGATGGTCTAAGTGCTCAAATGCCTATAATCCGGGGTGAGCCATATGAATCCATCACAGATCTGAGCATAGTCATCCATGGCTATGACGACAGTATTTTTAGGACCCTTCTGGCCAGCAGCCTGATGGGTTGTGTAGTCTGATTGACAGAAAAAGAATACCCACGTCCAGTGTTGTTGACAGTGTGTGTCACAGGCACTCAGTTTTCTGGATTGGTACTGGTAGTATCAGATGAATCAGAGTACTAGTCTTAGCTTGTTTTTCTTCTTTAATGTACTGCATTAGGGCTTTTTAATCCCCTTCCTGGAGTGGTGGTAACCACCATGGCAACTCTGCTGAGCTAGAGAGGGGCAGCTGCCCACATAGTCGACAGCTGGACTGATCCTTTTGCCAGGCATATGAGTGGGCCCATTGTAGAAAGATGTTTACATCAGGGCCCATCCCAAAGCTGGATTGCACAAGAATCCAGGAGCAGCAGAAGTCAAAGGCTAAAAAGTATTAAAGCCTGGGATAGTAGTTTAACCAGCTAAGGTGGTTTTACCTGTTAGTAATATAATCTGCTGCTTTAATATTCCATTTTTCCTTTCTACTAATCCTGCTGCTTGAGGGCTGAAAGTGAGATGGAACCTTCACTAAATGTCATATTCTTTTGCCCAGTCTTTCACATCATGACCTTTGCAATGTGACCACTGATCACTGTCTATTCCATGAGGGATTCTATACATGTTACTCAGCTTCTTTTAGCCCCTAATGGTGCACCTTGGTTTGCACTGTGACAAGAGAAAGCTTGGGTTAGCCCACACACAGTGTCCACACAAACTAAGGCATATTGAGAACTCTTACTCAGAAGGAGGGTCAGTATAATCAATTTGTCAATCCTTTAACCTCTTTGGAATTCAAGTGGATGCTCTTAGGCTCCTTCAGCAGTTGCCTTGGGCCTTATTTGGGACACAAAGGACATGCTGCTACTGCCTTAAGCAAGTCACTGCACTGCAAAGGCAATCTGATGTCCTCAGCAATCTGTCTCCCATTTGGGTGCTAGAGTGGCTGCTGTTCATGTGTATCCAATCTGCTGTATCTCCCAAAGGGTCAGTTGTTAGGGCTCCTGTCCAAGCTAGGCCATCAGCTTCCCAATTGCCAGAGGGTACCTGTACCTTATAAGCTGGCACAAGGGAGGCAGTGAGGACTGTCCCAGGTAAACCCAAATGTCTTTCCACATATCCTGACTCTAAGAGATTACTCATGATCATTTTTCTCTTGGCTTCCCATTGTCCAAGCCATAGGGCTAATCTCTTTGGGGGACTAACTGGCCCAACTGTTAATGCAAAGGTTAGTGGCTGGGGCTCACGAGTGATCACCAGCCAAACCACTCAGTTCAGTCCCCTGGCTTCTGCAGTTCATTCCTAGTTCCATCCAGATAGTGTCACTGTTGAGCTGAATGACAATTGCAGTTCATGTGAATGGCTTGCCCCACCTAGACCCATCTGTGTAATAAGCATCAGGGAAATTTTCCCATTCTCTATAAGCTACAGAGATTACCACAGGAATGGGGTGAGGACATTTGGAGGCTCTACAAGGTCTACAGGGCCTAGTAGCACTCACATTTCTAGAGACATTGAACCAGTGTATAGAGTATTCCTCTGTTGCAAATAGGCATGCCACGTAACATTGGGGTTTGAAGCCAGGGTAGAGATGAGTTAATGGAATATATTCTCAACCCAACCCTTGAGAGAAAGGAAGCTCTTACCACAACATTGCCGTTCCTTTATGAGAGCCTATCTGGGAGGGCTGTGTACACCGCTAGGCACTGTTTCTCTATGGGCATATATCGGATTTCTGTCCCCTTCTAGAGCTGGGAACAAAATCCTAGGGGCACTCTCTCCTTCTGTTGCCTCTGCCACAGTGCCTAGTCCATATCTTACAGAGTCACAGACATACCTAATTCAAATGGTAGCCTTGCTTGGGAGATGTCCATAGCTCTAATCTGCTTCACTAGTATTTTTGTCTTCTCAAAGGCAGCCTGCTGTCTTTATCCCCAGTTCTGTGTGGGCCCTTTCTTTACCAGGCAGTATAAAGAACAAAGGCATGGCACAAGGTAGGAAATAAAAGTGCTCCAAATCCCAAAATCCCTACAAAGTCTTATATCTCTTTCTTGTTCTTAGTGCATTTTATCAATCATAGCTCTGGGAACTTTTGCCTTACTCAACCGAATAACTCCAAAAACTTCATGGTAGTGCTTGGGCGTACAGTTTTCTGTAGGTCCCCTGCCTTTTTTCTCACAGATATTCAGCGAAGTCTGCAGTGTGTCCTGCAGCAGAGGCAAGTCTTCACATGCTAATGTTACATCATCCGTGAATGGTAACCATTTAACTGACGTGGGAAGGAGAATAAGGACAGATCTCGGATCATCATCCCATGACAGTGGGGCTGTGCAGGCAGCCGTGGGGAAGCATTCGAAAGGTCCACTCTTGTCCCTCCCACCTGAAGGCAGATTGACCTTGTGATTCAGCAACCAGGGATATACTTAAAAAGCATTTGCTAAGTCCGGTACAGCTTGGTACCCTCCTGGGACTGTGGCACTGTGGAGCACAGCCACATTGACAGGACGCACTACCTTCTTCAATCTTCAGTAGTCATCTCCTTTTGTTGGTCATACTGGGCTGTTGAAAGCACTATAGACAGGTGTACAATATCCACTCAGGGCAGTTCCTGGGTAGTTCAGTTTTTTATATCCCCCAGGAAATTTATATAGTCTTTTTGTGGGGGTAGTAAATCATTGGTTCCCAGTTGGTGTTTGCCCTTAGCACTGGTTTGATTGCTCTGATCTGGAAGCAGGAGTCACTGATCACTGATAGAGGCTTAAAGATTTGGATTCTACGAGATCAATGCCCAAAATGTTCTGATGTTGGAGAGATAAAAGCCTCTTATTCTTGTGGGGGAGAATGCCCAATTTATAGTGTCAGAAGGACCTTTCTTCCCTTACGCATTTGTCCTCCATAACCATCAGTAGTCCTGAGGGGGCCAGACCACTGCTGGGGGTTACCATGTATTAGGGTTCATTCAGCTCCAGTAGCAATCAGAGCCATCACCTTTATTCTGGGGGGCCCAGTGAATGAGCTGAACTTGAAGCCTCCAGTGGCCCTCCCCTGGACATTATTGGCTTTCATCCTATAGCTGGCGCTTTGGAAGCATCCACCCTAAACAGGACGGTATCCAGCCTCTGCTAAACAGGTGGGGCAGGTCTAAACTGTTGTTCGGGTGTTGAGGCTTTCCACAAGCTGACAACACAGCATGGGTTGTGGGTTGTTGGTCAGTTTTTTTCAGGTGTGGCCCTGGCAGCAGTAAGGTCAAAGCACATCTGTTTCTAGTTACTCTTACTGGATCCTTTACAGCTAATTGTGATAGCAATCTGCTTTCAAGTTCCCTCTCTGTCTCAGGTCTTCTCCATAGCTTATGCCTATTCTTGGGCTTTGTCAGCTACCCTCAGATCAGCAACAGATGGCCTAACATCACAAATGCCCCATCTCATGGTTAGGCTTATCATGGATATCTGAGTCCCATCACAGGTGTGGGGGGTGGGCTGGAGTTTCTGGGCTTTCATTCTTGCAATACATGTGGCCTGGTCAGGGCCTTTGAAGACAGGGATGTAGAGGGCCTGTCTCATTTGAAGTTCCCTAAGAATTTATTGTACCTCCTCTATAGGTTTCTAGGGCCCCGTGTGCCCAGGGAGATCCCCTCATTGGACCAAGCCTCCCTGCAGACTAGAATGCAATCTATAAGGGGGTGAGTATCTGGAACTGCCATCACTCACATGTGCTGTCAGAGGTAAGTGTGTATATGGATGTTGCTCATTTTCTCTGTCCCCTGCCCAGTGAGAGGAACGCCATCATCCCTCACCCCCATCTGCACTACGCGTGCCTGGACACTTTCCCTGGCCTTTGCTAGAATTGACAGCTATATCAGTAAGCGCCACAGGAGTATATTCTTGCACCATCAGTGTTTCCTGAGCTGGGGACGACCCCACTGGCTGGGGCTGCTGTGCTTTGCATTCCTTGATATTAGGGATCTGATGCATGGGGCATTTTATCCATTTCACTGTCGGTCACTACAACATCGTCCTCTTTGTTCTCATTTTCCCAGGGATTCCACCTCTTAGAGTCCCAATCAGGCTTTGTCACAAACTCTCAGAACACAAGCACTCAATCCATGGCAGTTCGCACCTTCCTAGCTTTGAAAATCAGCATGCTGAGGTCTCCAGTTTATTGTCCTTACCTCCCAACTTTGTCTGCTGGCCCTGAAGCTAGAAGAATAGTGGACAACAGCATGTCTCTCTCTAACCCCAGCTCTTCTTCCAACTTTCTAATTTGAGCTTCAGTCTCTAGCTTGGCATCAGTGGCTAGCTGAACTGCCCACGGTAGAGGTAAGCCAGCCCGCCATAGTAACCACTTGTGTCCCTCCTTTGCCACAGTGTGCCTTGCACAGTTCCTCAAACAAGTACTTCGAACTAGCCAGCATTTGTGGAGCATCTACATACTCATGCCATGGCAAGCACCTAACCGGCCACCCCTTCCCACATAGGGATCTGTGGCCACCCCAAGATTTCCCTTGTGGATGCCTCTTTCCCAAGACCCATTTCTGCAGTCTCCTGGCTAGCTTGTCAGTTTACCTTAGTCACTGCCCAGGTAAAATATGAAACTGGCCCCCAAATGCGGAAGGCAAAAGGAGACCAAAGAAAGAGGCAGATCCTCCAGAAAGGTGGGGGAAATTTTAAGAAGCAAGGGAACTTACATCCAAGGCTTGTCTTGGGTGCCACAAGACAACAGATCTTCACACCAGCCGGCCAGCACCTTAAGAGTTTATATAGAGGCCTTAATTGGGCTCATTCATGTATTCAGCTCAGGTGGTCTCAGTAACATCTTACTCTCTCAAGGCTACATCCTTGAAGACAGCTCCCACTGTGGCAATAGTGGGCAGAACATAGGTTCTAGAACATAGGGAAGGGGGCAGTGAGGGGTCTCTGACTGCCTGGGTCCAGCTCCCAGGTTAACCAGCAGTCACATTCTCTCAGTGACTTCCTGCAGCAATCATCAACTCTGCAAGATGATAACCAGAATAAATCACTTAAAATCTTTAAAAAAGTCAATCCTGATGCAAAAAAAAAAAAACAGAAAATTTAGTAAGTTTTACAGATACTGAAATAATTAGTGAAACCCATTCTCTCCTACCCCCCCAAAAAATGTCTCAAATAGTCAATATCAATATCAGTGTCTTACCAGTGGATTTCAGCTCCGGGCAAGTTCACTATGTATTCAATGTGACCAAACAAATGGCAGTAGACTGTTCTTGGGGTGAAAGGGTTATACCTAACTTTATTTCCACAGTGGCAGATCAATCACTAAATCCCATCCACTTAGAGTGAGTCTGCATGTAGCAGACTGGTCTCTGCCTCTGGGCCTCTCTGCCTGCACAGCCAACCTCTGGGCCTCTCTGCCCACATAGCCATCTCAGTCTCTGTCCTCGGCACTGCCACCACTCCAGCCTCTGCTCTGCTATCCTGCAGCCTTGCATCTGTGCCACTGTGTTGCTCAGAGCACTGGGCAGGGCTCATTATATAGTCAACAGCAACGTATTGCCCACATGTGTGCAGTGACCTAGCCAACCAGGGCCAGGTGAGAATCCTGGCCACAGGAACTTTCATTTTATCTACAACAGGCTTTCTAATTAAAGCTAAATAAATACTACTCTTTCCCTTAGCCTCAAAAGAAAGTTGTGGGATTTGGAGGCAGGGAGCATACCAGCATCTTGTCACAAAAATATTTCAAAGATAAGTGCTTCTAATTTAAAACATTAATGACATTTTTCCACTTGGAGTTGAATTCATCAATGACCAGGATAACAAGCTGTGGATAAAATGAGAGTTCCTGTGGCCAGGATTCTCACCTGGCCCTGGCTGATTAGCTCACTGCACACCTGTGGGCAATACATGGCTGTTGACTCTATATAAACAGCTCCGCCCAGCACTCTGTATGCGACATGGTGGTATGGCTGCAAGACTGCAGGAGAGCAGAGCAGAGGCTGGAGTGGTGGCAGCGCTGACGATAGAGACCCAGAGGACGGCTGTGTAGGATGACTGTGCAGAGAGGCCCAGAGGACAGCTGTGTGGGACGACTGTGCAAAGGGGACCAGAGGACCGCTGTGCAGACAGAGGGGCCCAGAGGCAGAGACTAGCTTGCAGCATACAGACTCACTCTGAGTGAACGGGATTTTAGTGACTGACCTGCCACCTGGAAATAAAGTTGGGTATAACCCTTTCACCCCAAGAACATTTTGCTGTCAATTTCTTTGGTCACACTGAATCCATAGCTAACCTGTCCGGGGCTGAAACCCATTGGCAAGACCCAAGCTATGGACCAACTAGGGCAAATCTCTTTGAGTTCAGAGATAAATCTCCAACAATCTACATAAAAATTAAATTTTATAATGCAAAGGTGAAGAATCAAATGTAATCAAACCGAGTAACAATTAGTTGATACATATAATTTGAAAACTGGCACACCAGTTCTGTGGATTGAACAGACTTTATAGATTAGCTGAGCATCCTAGCTCTTGCTCAAGGCATTTCCCCTGTGGCATTCTGAACAGCTAACCTGCAAATGGACTTTGGAAAAGACATCCAGTCCCTTTCTGATTACTGAAGCCTTCCAGGTCCACAGACTCCTCTCCCACTGTGTTTATATACCTATGCCATTTCAATAACCCATAACTGTTAAGAAGAAACTTAATTATGAAGACAGATCTGACTAAATCAGTGGACAATAAAATATGAGAAGTATGCCTCTCCTAAGCTATTCCTTCAAGCAGTGTTTTTCCAAGTGCAGTTTGCCCACCATCAGCATCAGTACCACCTGGAAAGTTGTTAGGATTGGAAATCCCAGGGCCACACTCTAGATCTACTAAATCAGGAACTCTGGAACAGGCCCAGCAAGCTGGGTTTCAAGAAGCCTTCCAGATGATTGTGATGTCCATTCGAGTTTGAGAACCACCAGCCTAAAGGTCTACTCCAAGAAGCAGCTACTGTAATTTATTAAGGTGTTTGTAAAGTACAGATTGTCAAACATTTTGTCTCCTACCAGGTGCCTGAATTCACCTATTATTTCAAGGAACTTTAGTCTGCAACTTCATTTGAATTAGATTTTCCGTGCCTCCAGCATGCAGCTTGTTGAGTTTCCTATCTTGCTCAACAATTGTTCTCCAAATGCTAACAACCTGACAATTAGGATGCCCCTGCTCTCTCCTTCTCCAGATATTAAAATACAAATGCCTAGGCCTGTAAGGAAAATGAAAGTTCCTATAGTTAGGATTCTTACCTGATCCTGGTCTGATGGGCCACTGCACACATGTGGGCAGTACATTATTGTGGACTCTATATGAAGAGTTCCACTGAGGGCTCTGGGCTTCACAGCTGCAGGAGAGCAGAGACTGGAGTGGTGGCAGCACCGAGGACAGAGACTGAAACAGCTGCAGGGGCAGAGAGGTCCAGAGGCAGAGACCAGCTTGCTGCATGCAGACTTTCCTTGAGGAGGATGGGATTCTAGCACTTGACCTGCCACTGTGAGAATAAAGCTGGGTATAAACACTTTCACCCCAAGAACATTCCATTGTCATTTCTCGGTCCCAGCAAATCAAGAGTGAATTTGCCTGGGGCTGAAACCCACTGGCAAGACAAGGCCCAATGTCACGACTCTGATTTCATATATTTGGGAAAAGTAAGGCCTTGGTATCAGTATTTTTAAACCTCCAATATCACATGCATATACATATGCACACACATGCATGCACACACACACCCTCCTGATTTATAGGAAGGGTTGAATACCAGTGCCCTTTAAAACCATTGCTATATAAAGGTAAAGAATCCAAAAATTCTTCAATTGGTGGTCGGTGTGGGGAAGATTTAAAATTTCTCATGCCAAGTGCCCATGCTGTGGTTTTTCTGCACCCTGCCTCACCTCTTCTTCACCTTCCAAGGCTAGATAAGGCCAAGAATGGGAGAAAGGAAATGATTAGGAACACAAAGCTCCACAGCATCATCTCTCACTTTTGTGACTCTTGTAAATCAGTCTGCACTCTGGAAAAAGCATCAAGCGTGAGTCATGACTAAGGGCCAGCCAGAGTGCAGTTGTCATAGGCCCATTGAAGACTGGGGACCACACACAGAATAACATCTCACCAGAAGCCTTTCAGCTGAGGCTTGTGCCCCTTGACAACCTTCTCTGCTGCTCAGGCAGCCATGCTCAGGATCAATTCTGGGAATACCTCTGTAACTTGAAGAGAGAGGGTCCCATCTTGCCAAATGCTACCACCTTCATCACTTCCAAATGCTTTGAAATCTCCACAGGAAAGAACCTTTCTAAAACAGAAATCTTACCTCAGTCCCTTCCCCTCTCACTAGCAGACATATTTGCCCACTGAGATGTCGGGATCTGTACTATGAGACGACATGGTACCAATTCAACATTCGTGGTCATAGCCTTGTTAAGAAACTATCAGGAGAAAACAACAACACAATGCCCCAACTTCTGTGGGACACAGTGAAGCCAGTTCTAAGAGGAACATATATAGCAATCCAGGCCTATTTAAAGAAGGAGGAACAATCCCAAATGAATAGTCTAAATTCACAATTATTGAAACTGGAAAAAGAACAAATAAGGCCCAAGGTAAGCAGAAGGAGGGACATAATAAAGATTAGAGAATAAATAAATAAAATTTAGAAGAATAAAACAACAGAAAAAATTGATGAAACCAAGAGCTGGTACTTTGAGAAAATAAACAAAATACATAAACCCCTAGCCAGATTTATTAAGAAAAAAAGAGAATCTGTACACATAAACAGAATCAGAAATGAGAAAAGAAAAATCATGACAGACACCACAGAAATACAAAACTATTAGAGAATACTATGAAAATCTATACGCTAACAAACTGGATAACCTAGAAGAAATAGACAACTTTCAAGAAAAATACAACCTTCCAAGACTGACCCAGGAACATACAGAAAATCTAAAAAGACCAGTTACCAGCAATGAAATTGAATCGGTAATCAAAAAACTACCCAAGAACAAAACTCACAGACCACATGGATGCACCACTGAATTTTATCAGACATTTAGAGAAGACATAATACCCCTTCTCCTTAAAGTTTTCCAAAAAATAGTAGAGGAGACAATACTTCCAAACTCATTCTATGAAGCCAGGATGACTCTAATTCCCAAACCAGGCAAAGACACCACAAAAAAAGAAAACTACAGATCGCTGATGAACATAGATGCAGAAATACTAAGCAAAATATTAGCAAACCAAATTAAAAAATATATCAAGAGAATCATACACCATGATCAAGTGCGATTCATCCCAGGAATGCAAGGATGGTGCAACATTCAAAAATCCATCCTCAGTGACCACATCAACAAAAAGTACAAAAACAACATGATCATCTCCATAGATACTGAAAAAGCATTCGACAAAATTCAACACCCATTCATGATAAAAACTCTCAACAAAATGGATATAGAGGGGAAGTACCCCAACATAATAAAGAACATATATGCAAACCCACAGACAACATCATATTTAACAGTGAGAAGCTAAAAGCTTTCCTCTAAGATCGGGAACAAGACAAGGATGCCCACTCTCTCTGCTTTTATTCAACATAGTACTGGAGGTCTTAGCCACAGGAATCAGACAACACAAAAAAAAATAAAAGGCATCCAGATTGGTAAGGAAGAAGTCAAACTGTCACTGTTTGTAGATGACATGATATTGTACAAAAAAATCCCTGAAGAATACACTCCAAAACTACTAGAACTAATATCTGAATTCAGCAAAGTTCCAGGATACAAAATTAATACCCAGAAATAGGTTGCATTCCTATACACTAATGATGAACTAGCAGAGAGAGAAATTAGGAAAACAATTCCATTCACAGTTGCATCAAAAATAATAAAATACCTAGGAATAAACCTAACCAAGGAAGTGAAAATACTGATACCCTGAAAAATATGACACTTTAAGAGAAAATAAAGAGTATACTAATAAATGGAAATTCATCCCATGCTCTTGGATAGGAAGAATTAATATTGTCAAAATGGCCATTCTGCCTAAAGCAATCTACAGATTCAATGCAATCCCTATCAAAATACTGACAGCATTCTTCAATGAACTGGAACAAATAGTTCTAAAATTCATATGGAACTGCAAAAGACCCCGAATAACCAAAGCAATCTTGAGAAGGAAGAATAAAGCAGGGGGAATTACACTCCCTGACTTCAAGCTCTACTACAAAGCCACAGTAATCAAGACAATTTCGTACTGGCACAAGAACAGACCCATAGACCAGTGGAACAGAATAGGGAGACCAGATATTAACCCAAGCACATATGGTCAATTAATATATGAAAAAGGAGCCATGGATATACAATGGGGAAATGACAGCCTCTTCAACAGCTGGTGTTGGCAAAACTGGACAGCTACATGTAAGAGAATGAAACTGCATTACTGTCTAACCCCATACACAAAAGTAAACTCAAAATGGATCAAAGACCTGAATGTAAGTCATGAAACCATGAAACTCTTAGAAGAAAAATAGGCAAAAATCTCTTGAATATAAACATCAAAAACTTCTTCATGAACATATCTTCACGGGCAAGGGAAACAAAAGCAAAAATGAACTCATGGGACTAAATCACACTAAAAATCTTCTGTACAGCAAAGGACACCATCAGCAGAACAAAAAGGCATCCTACAGTATGGCAGAATATATTCATAAATGACATATCTGATAAGAGGTTGACATCCAAAATACACAAAGAGCTCATGCAGCTCAACAAACAAAAAGCAAATAATCCAATTAAAAAATGGGCAGAGGATCTGAACAAACACTTCTCCAAAGAAGAAATTCAGATGGCCAATATGTACATGAAAATATGCTCCACATCCCTGATCATTAGAGAAATGCAAATTAAAACCACAATGAGATATCACCTCACACCAGTTAGGATGGCTGCCATCCAAAAGACAAACAAAAACAAATATTGGCGAGAATGTGGAGAAAGGGGAACCCTCCTACACTTCCGGTGGGAATGTAAATTAGTTCAACCATTGTGGAAAGCAGTATGGAGATTCCTCAAAAAACTCACAATAGAAATACCATTTGACTCAGGAATTCTTCTCCTAGGAATTTACCCTAAGAATGCAGGAAGCCAGCTTGAAAAAGATATATGCACCCCTATGTTTATTGCAGCTCTATTTAAAATAGCCAAGATACGGAAGCAACCTAAGTGTCCATCAGTAGATGAATGGATAAAGAAGATGTGGTACATATACACAATGGAATATTATTCAGCCATAAGAAGAAAACAAATCCTACCATTTGCAACAACAGGGATGGAGCTGGAGGTATTATGCTAAGTGAAATAAGCCAGGCAGAGAAAGACAAGTATCAAATGATTTCACTCATCTGTGGAGTATAAGAACAAAGCAAAATCTGAAGGAACAAAACAGCAGCAGACTCACAGAAACCAAAAATGGACTAACAGTTACCAAAGGAAAAGGGACTGGGGAGGATGGGTGGAAAGGGAGGGATAAGGGGAAAAAGAGGCATTGTGATTAGTACACACAGTGTAGTCGGGGGGGGGAGGCACGGGGAAGACAGTATAGCACAGAGAAGACAAGTACTGACTCTATAGCATCTTACTATGCTGATGGACAGTGACTGTAATTGGGTTGGTGGGGGGGCTTGATAATGGGGAGAATCTAGTAACTACAGTGTTGCTCATGTAATTGTATGTTAATGATACCAAATAAAAAATAAAAGAAAGAAACTTTCACGAAACACATTTGCAAATGCTTTTGTTCTGCTCCATCTCTGGATGCCATAACATTTCTCAGAAAAGAAACCAAAGTCAAGCTCCCAGGTCCCATCAGTGCTCCTCCTCCCTCACTCTTTCTACCCACCACCACCACCACTAGTGTTTGTTGACTTTTGAAAACTCATAGCTCTGAGAAAATCATAAAGAAGTTTAATGTATGTGGCTTCATATATATGCTTCAGAGGAAAAATGAGTAACGTATTTCACACACTGGAAACAATTGTTTTTGCTAAAACTTGTGGACTGAATTCTGGCCCTCCAGAATTCATATGTTGCAGTCCCAATCTCCAGTACTTGAATGTGACTGCATTTGGAGATAGGGTCTCTGAAAAGCTCATTAAGGTTAAGTGATACCATTTGGGTGGCTCTAACCCAGTATGACTTGTATCCTTATAAGAAGAGGAAATTAGGACAAATCACACTCATAGAAAGACCATATGAACACACAGGGAGGACAAGACAGCCAAGGACAGAGGTTCAGAAGAAACCAACCCTGTCAGCACTTTGAAGTCAGACTTCTAACCCAGAAGTGTGAGAAAATTAATTTCTGTGTTTAAGCCACCTAATCTGTGGTACCTTGCTGCAACAGCTCTAGTAAACTAATACACTATCTTTCCATGAGCATATTTTCTCACACTGTGGAGTCATCCTTTCTTTCAAAAGCATCTGTTCCTCTCTCACAGTGAAGATCTGATTTGACCAGCATGCAAAAATAGGATTTTTTTTTACAATGCAATCTTCTCTCTTATGAGAAAGAAATATCTGTCTTCTCACAAATTCTTTGCAGCTAGGAAGTGAAAGAAGAGAAAGAGGAAAAAATTATTGAACTTGAATTAAAGAAAAAATGGAAAGACAGAATAAAAATTTTAAAAAGTAGACAGAAGCAAGAAGGAAGGATGCAAAGAGTTGCAGGAGACAAAGAAAAGGAAAAGTACAACAGATGCTTTAATAAGAAACCCAAGGATTGAATGATTCAAGACTACAGTACATCTTAGATAGATTGGAGGTGAGAGGACTCTTCTTTAAATACCAATTATTGGACTGAATGTGCTGAGTACATTCATTGAAACCAGGGCAAAACCAACAAAAATTAAATCAACCATTTTTTGAGCATCTACAATGGGGAAGGCACTATCAATATACTATATTAGACAGAAGTCTTTTAATAAAGAAAAGAACACCAGGAAGGAGCTCTAAAAAAAAAAAAAAGAGGAAAGGATAGTGAAAGAACAACTATGGAGCTTCCCAAGAGGCTTCAGTTCATGCACGTTGCCACAACCATCAACCATACCGGCCACAGCTCCAAGCTGTGTGAATGATGGCCCTTTGTGACAACAGCAAAAACCCCTGTACAGGACGTTTTCATCTGACACCTGTCCCTTCATATTAGCAAGTGATTTCCCTTCACGGATATAAATCTGCTTACAGATATAAGTCATCTCAACCTGCTTCAATTATAGCTTCTAGAGTTTTCTAACTATCAAACCTCAGGAGAAAGGCAAGGCCAGATAGTGGTGACCAGCAGAGGCAGAGAGGTGGGGAGATCCACCAAACTGAATGAAGGGCTACCAAATGGATATTTCCATGTCTTCTTTACCTTAAGATGAAACTTTTCCCAAGCATGTATTCTAAACATATAATACAATATTATTCATATTTCATATATCTAGATCTACTCGGCTTTTGAATTCACGGGAAGCAAAATTTTTTTTTCAGAACCAAGAAGCTGCCTATTATACAGATTAGCACATTTACTAACAGAATATTACTAACAGTATTATTGTAATTATCCATTCTTAATACTCTAAGAACAGTACCTCCACGGGACTTTGAGCTATTCAGACATAACCTCTTTCTGAGTAATCCAAATTTAATAAGAATTACAGGTTACTATTCTTCTGTCCAGGTTTGACAGGAAAAAAAAACTTGGAAAGTTACAATGGAGATAACAAGAATTTCTTTCTTTCTTTCTTTCTTTTTTACCTGAATGTATTCTTTCTGTTCCAATTAGATCAATTGGCTAGAAATTGGAAATTGACTTCAGATTTTTCTCTAATATAGTTAAAGACTCTTATTCAAATGGTTTAGCTGGGTCACTAGCCTGGCACCAGTCCTTAATCTCCCTGTCATTTAATTAGATGATTCCAATGAAAGTACTGCCTATGGGCTGGGGTGACTGAAGTCCTTGGTCAGGGTAATAGGCAGAGGAGAACTTGTTATCAGACCAATAATGTAAATACTGCCACGAAATACAGGGAGGAGGACTGCATTACACTCAAGAGAAATGTAAAATATCACAGAAAGCTTAGATTATTGTGATTTTCCTTTTGTGCTTTCCACAAGACAAATGACAGGATTTAAACAGTATAATGCAGCTTGAGTTTGCCATGGATCGGAAAGGAAATTTAAAATCTATACTGAACCACTAGTATTTAAGAAATAATGTCAACAGAGTAAAATATTTCCCCTGGCCATAGACCTCCTCACACTTCATAAGTCTTAGATAGCATTAAAGCAAGCCACGTTTTATACTTATCAGTACAAATGTCTAAAAACTCAGTTTTATAGCAACTCTAACCAGCTGAGGTTGAGAAGCCAATTTATGCAACTGTTCTTAAGCAGACAGTCAGCACCAGAGAAGAAAGCTAATCATAAAAGATAATATGTATATAAAACTGATTACACCTATATAAAACTGAGGTAAGGTGATTGTCATGGGCAGCGTAACTTGTGTTTCAACCCTGGAAAACTGCTTAGAGGCAAAAATGTTCTGAGAAAACATTTGGAGGGAAAGGCAGCCTGTGAGGTAATATGAGAAAGATGGGGAATGATGGAGACATATGTCCTATATATTCAAATTGAGTGTCTCCATTTATGACTCTTTATGAGGGTACATGAACTATCAGACTGTATATTCAGCTATAAAAGGAATGATCCAGCCTCGAAGTCAGAATAACTCTTATTCTCTGAAAAGCTGTCAAATAAAGATGAATAACAATCTATTTTATTTACAAGTAACTTTCCTTTCCTTATTAATATAACTTAATTTTCACAACAGCCCTATGAGATGGAAAACGAAAGAGAAAATTTTCCATTTTATGGATGGAAAAACCAAGATCCCAAGTTACTGACTGCTTAAATTAGCAATAAAATCAGATTGAAAACTCAGGGCAATAGATTTCTATTACTCAAGAGACACTAAAAGAGTTAATGTGATTGACAAGAATGCAATTTTGCTATAATCACAAGGCACCAATATGGGGTTTCATTGACAGGTTTGGAAACCAATCACATTGGTGATGTTCACCTGCCTATTCATTATTCTGAATCCCTTCTCTGTGCTTTTACCTTTAGAATATATGAAAACTAATACAAACGGACAAATATATCTAACCTACTATAGTTAGCAAACTTATTTAGGAAGTTTTGGATTTAAAAGTTCACCCAGTGGGCCACAATGAAATACTGACATACTAAATTTTAAAAGATGGGATATATGGCCAAATCAAATGTAATCAAGAGAGAGGAAATTTCTTTATCATAATAAAGGAACTCTACTACATACTTACCATAAGCATTGTACTTAGTCTTAGAAAATGTAAAGAATTCCTGGGAAAACCAGGTGAAAAAATGAACGCCTTTTACTTTTACTTTTGAACATTGTGCTTAATGTCTTAATAATCCAGCAAGAAAAAGAGATTAGTATCAGAAAGGAAAAATAGAAACTCTCTTTATTTTGAAATCAGTTATAACCTTCAAAAAAAAGACAAATGAAAAAAGCAATTAGTTCTAGTTAGAATATATAAGGAGAGTTGATCCAGATGTTAATCTTAAAATCAATAGCTTTCCTACTACTTACCAATATCCAATTACAAAACTTAACATCTTAAGTTTCCTTTTTTTAACATTTTATTTGAACTAATTATAGATTCACGGGAAGTTATGAAGATTGTAGAGACAGGTCCTCTGTACTCTTAACCTGGTTTGTCCCAATGGTTATATCTTATAGAACAAGAATACAACATTAAGAAAGGAAATTAATATTGGTATACTGTGTATGCATACTTCTATATCATATTATCACATGTGTAGCTTCATGAACCACCCTACATTCAAGAACAGAACTAAATGATGTTCTTCATGCTACCTTGAGGGGGTGTAGGTACAGATCACACCTATCCCCTTCCTCCCCCATCCCTAACCCTGGGCAATAATTAAGGTCTTCTCCATCTCTATAATTTTTGTCACATCAAGAATGTTAAATAAATAGAATCATATAGTACTTGATTTTAAAGAATTTTTTTTCTCCTCAGCATAATGGCCTTGGTAAAAACTGACATTTTGAATATTACAATGTGATAACTCTGAAAATCTGACTCCTCCCCACTTCTTGGAGTCTATTTATGGAGCTTGATGTAGACACTAGCTGTTGAGTAACTTCTCAAAACTGTTTTTGCTAAGTCCCTGTTTTTGTTGTAGTTTTATATGTTCTCTGAAATAATCTCTTCATTTAGCTTGGGTTCAGCTAGTGTTGTAATAGATATCCTTGAAGGTTAGGAGCCACCTGAGAGAGAAGGAAGAAAGAAGGAAGGAGGAGGAGGAGGAAGCAGAGAAGCAGAGAAAGAAGAATTAGGAGAAAAAGCAGAGGAAGAGGGAAAGGTAAAAGAAAAAGAAGAAAAAAAACCTCTTAGTTTTTGCAGATTGATCTGTGCTGGGGCATTCCTTCAATACTAAGGTAGGCTATTTATAACCCTTCCTTAGCCTTCGCTTCCTGCCTCTCTGAGCCTAGAGATTAGTCAGAGGTAAAGCTTAAGGTCTTCTCAGGTCTTTTCTGAGCAGGCATTCCGTCCTGGTCATGCCTGTGGCTTTCTAAATTCCCCACTATACACAAGTACTTTTGAATGTTCTAATTTCACAGAGTAACTCTCTCCCCAGCTTTTCTTCCCAGAGTCTCAGTGCTCTATTGTATGCCTCAATTTAATCTAGCTGCTGATTGTTTATTTATCTCATAATGTTTTTCAAGAATGCCCAGCATTTTTCTGCCCTCAGTGAGTTCCAAGTTAGGCAAAACAAAGACAAGAACTTACATCAGTCCTTCAGGTAGCCCCCAAACACATTAGAACAAACACAATTGTTTGCAAATAAAGTCACTTCTGCTCCCTCCAGAACCAGAGACTAGGAACCCACACTGGAAATGGTGGCTGCCACCTTCAGCACCATCATCAAAGCCAGGGAGAGAAGTGGAGCAAAGGCAAACAAAATGTCACAAAGCTTTCCCACCGTTCTGAAGTTGTCTTTTTCTTGATTCAGCATGTTTGGTTGCTGTAAACCTTTTACTCTTTTCCAGAATTCTGACATTGATTCTAATAGTATTTGTTTAATCATTAATGTTTCCAAAGAGGGGAAGACCCTTGGAGCTGCCTACTCCACTATTTCCACTGATGCCACTCAGGATAATGTCTTTGAAATCCACCTAAGTTCTTGTGTAATATCAACAGTTTGTTCCTTTTTATTTCTGAGTAGTATTCCAGGATATGGATCTCCATGATTTGATTACCCACTCACCTGTCATAGCACATTTGGGTTCCTTCCAGTTTGGGACTATTATAAATGAAGCTGCTATGGAATATCATGTACAAGTTTTTGTGTGGTTATAAGTTTTCATATATCTGGGCTAAATGCCCAGGATTATGATTGCTGAGTCATATGGTAAGCACGTTTAGTTTTTTTTTAAATTGCCAAACTATTAAGCAGAGTGACTATACTATATCATATTCCTATCAGCAATATATGAGAGATACAAATCCTCACCAGCATTTATTATTGTCACCATTTTTTATTTTATCTGTTCTAATAGATATGTCTGGTATCCCATTGTGGTCTTAATTATATTTCCCTAATACTTAATAATGTTAAACATACATAAATATATGTGCTTATATATGTGAAATGAATGATAGCAACATAAATATAAAAAAAGTGAAATAGATGATAGTAAAATTATAAAGGATGGGAGGAAGGGATTGGAATTATGAAAGAATTATGATTATTTCTTTATTATAAGGTATTCACACTACCCTGAATTGGTATAGTGATATTTGATGGTGGACTTGGATTAGCTGTAAATAAATATTGCAAACTCTAGGACAACTGCTATAAAAAGTAAAAAAGAAAAAAGAATTATAGCTGATATGCTAAGGAAGGCAAGAAAATGGAATCATGTAAAATACCCAGCTAAAACCATAAAAAATAGAAAAAGAGAAGAGAAAATAGAAACAAAGATCAAGAGCAACACATAAAAAACAGTAACAAATATGGTAGATATTTATCCAACCATATCAATGATTGAATTACTATGTTGTATATCTGAAACCTTATAATATTGTACTATCAACTCTATTTTAATAAAAAAGGGAAAATAATAATAATTATTTTGAATGTCAATGGTTTAAATGCCCAATGCAATGATCTCATTTAAAAGAGAGATTGTCAGAGTAAATCGGAAAACACAACCCAACTCTTTTTTGAGAACTCAATTGTATGGTCTCCATCTAATTTCATGACAGGCTTAGAAACTCAGTTTTCCTGTAGACCCAGGGAAAAAAACTGTGTAGTGAACATTCCAGAATTTCAGTTATCATCTAACATTACAAATATTTCTTTTTTATTCACATGAAGTCCTATAGCAGAAGATGGGGCTTGACACGGGGCAAGCTCTGCTACCCATAATTATTCAGGGTCTGATTCTTATGGAAGTTTCACTTTGCTCTACATGTGGTTTTGAAAGTTGCTTTATATGTAGAAATCCACCCAGAAGAGGGGAGAAGAGAGAATGGAGAAGCTACCACCACTTCATAGGCATTTGGCCTGAAACAACAGAGTAGTTTTACTCATATTATTTTCATGAAATACTTATATGATATATGAGGAGCAGGAAGAGGGAGGGTTTGGAAATCTAGTTCCTGGCCGGGTAACCATCTCCAGCAACAACTCCACAGTACAGAATAAGAGTATCCATGTTTGGTGGACAAACTGCCATCTCTGCCACAGCATCACTTGTCAAGAACCCCAAACAGTATGTACTCTTTCATTCAGTAAGCCCTATTCTGGAAATTTGTACTAAAAAATATTCAAAATATTGCAAAAGATCCACAAACATAGATATTAGTGCCCTCTTGGTATTCACATTTCTTTCAACCTCAGACAAGAAAAAAAGGACCCAATGAGAAATTATGGAGATCTCCACTGATCTGGGTAATTCTTCCAGACACTGTCTCTGACTTTCAGGGAGATGGCTCCTTTAGAAGGTTCAGCTGGCTTAACACTGGCTTACTCTATTTGATGTAATTCTTTAATCATCTTTATTCTTTGCAGTTCATTGGCTAATCATGTCACCCTATCCAAACCAGATCCCAGGAAATCCAGTGGCTCAAGCTTGAGTGATAAGACTAACATTGCCTACTACAAGGTTATTTACAAGTGCAAAATTTTTAAGGTAATTAAAATGTTTAACAAAAAAAAATTAATATTTATGTCTTCCAGATGTTACCCATTTCAGCCATTTAAAATAATGATATCTCTATCTGCTGGGAGAGTAGATCTTAAATGTTCTCAACACATACACATATGCACAAAATAGAAAGTATGTGAAGTGATGGATGTGTTAACTATTTAATTGTATAATCATTCACATTATATACAGATATATATGCAAACACAATGGAATTACAGGGCCATGAGAAGGAAGTAAATCCTGCCATTTGAAAGAATATGGATGGACCTTGAGGGCATTATACCAAGTGAAATAACTCGACAGAAAAAGGACACATACTGTATGATATCACTTATATGTTGAATCTAAAAAAGCTAAATTAATAAAAAACAGATGAATGATGGATGCCAGGGAGGGGTGAGGGGTGGAAGAAATGGGGAGATGTCAATCAAAGGATACAAACTTCCAGTTATAAGATGATTAAGTTCTGGAGAATCTAATATACCACGTGATGACTATTGTTAACAACCTGTATTATATACTTGATAGTTGCTAAAAGAGTAAAAATTTTAAATGTTCTCACCACAAAAAAAGAAACAGTAATTTTATGAGGTGATGGAGATGTTAACTATCTATACTACAGTAATCATTTTATATATGTGTATCAAATCATTGTGATGTACAGCTTAAGCATATACAGTATTGTTTGTCAATTATCTCAATAAATCTGAAATAAATATGTAATTCATAAATAACACAGATTGCTGGGCCTCAAAAAAACTATACGTACAATGAGGTAGGTAAATATATTTGATTATAAAGACAAACTGAATTGGAAAGCATATCTCCAAAAATATGTCATTATAGAGCCATCTAAAATAAGGTGACTCTGAAAACTCAAAGTGAAAGCACTGGAAGGTGGACCATTTTGAAAATAATCAACCAAAATCACAGCAATTCCTGCATACAAACAAAAACCAGTTTGGAAAGATTACTAAAGGAGAAAAGATCAAAATTAAAATCTCTGCAATGTAAAATATACAATGAAAATAAACCAAAAGGCAAACTGAAAACTGGGAAAACTTATTTCCAACACATATGATAGACAAAGGGCAGATTTCCTCAAAAATCTTAAGACTAAAATCCAATAGAAAACAAATTGTTCAAGAAGATCATGGAAATGGAAATATAAATGGATCTGAATACTTGAGAAGATGCTCAATCTTATTCATACTTTAGAAAGTATAAATTAGCTTTGCAATGAGATGCTGTATTTCACTGATCAGACACAAAGATAAAAAAAGTTTGGTAACAAATTATTAGAAGTGTAAAAATTGTGCTTTTGGTTCATAAATCTTCTGTTTTGCAGAAATCCCATTATTTATAATATTTATATTTCCAAAGGTTTTTCAGCTACTATAAAATCTGTAGAAATCCTGGTCTTCTTGCTTAAAACCTATTTTCATATCAGTTGAATTAATAATTTTGTACTTTCATTTGCATGTTTTATTGTCCCCAGCATGTTATACTATATTCCAATCTAAATTCACAAACCTGGGTCAAGATTTCAAAGGGGATTCATTGAAATAGTAGCCTTACTACCATAGTTCAGCAGGAAAAATGTGTGTTTAAATATACTGAGATTAGGGAAATGGTGATTATGTCAATTCTCCACAGGTAGCCATAAATACACAAAAGAAAAGTGCAAGTAGGAAATGAAATGAGGAGTATCAGAAAGTTTGACTTTTTTTGGGTGAGCAATCCATTTGCCCTTTTTCAGTTTGGTACTGTCTGTATGAAACATTATCAAGTAGCATTATGAAGCCACTGAAGTTTGCACATCATTTTAAGACAAAACACAGTGCCTTTGCTAGCAAACAAATTGATTTTTTCCCAGAATGAGTACAAAACGATGTTTTCCAGTATCAAATTCATTAATTTCATGACAAACATAAAGAGACTAAAAACACAGAAGCATCAAAGTTGCACCCTTTCTATAAAATACACATTTAATTACCAAATTGCTAAGAAGATAGCCAAACTGAGCACAAAATTAATGATGACTACCATGTGCAGAAAGAATGTAGAAAGCTATAGGCTTGTTTTTCAATGGATACTGCTGGATATAACACAATGTCAGTGGTATTCCATATAAGTGAGCAATGACTATCAATCTGTTCATACTTACAGACATTCCACGTTGTCCACTGGCAAAGTGTATGAATCTGCTTTTGATATAGATGCAGTATATGTATATGAGAAACTTTTCTGTTTTCCTCTTAGAAGATTTACTCTAAAAGACAGATTATATAAAGAGCTTGATTCTAAGAAAGTACTTTCTGAGTTATGATGGCAGCTGGAAAAGCAGAGCTAATGTGCAGCCTGGAGAGAAATCACTGCAAATGAAAGGTTTCCCTTGAAGGACAGTGCACACCATACTTCATGGAGAATGGTACGGGGTCAACCACACACCTCCTGACCTTGATTCTCAGTTGGAGAACAAAGCAAAAATTATGAATATATTTAAGTGAAGAGACTGAATCTTTTTTTCAATCTTGTATCTGAAGAAATATCCAGTAATTGCTAAGACTTGTTTTCACAGTGAAATATACTTTCCATTCAGGTCAAAGATACAGTTTACTGTGTACTTTCTAGGTACCTGGCATTCTACCTGTCTCATTTAACTCTCATTAATTTTCTGTCTCATTTTATTCTCACCACAAACCCTGCTTGGAAGGTACTGTTTCTATTTCTTAAGAAGGCAATACAAATTTAGATATGTATAACTGACACTTTGCATTCTAAATCTAACTTGGAACTTAAAAGACCTATTTTTATTATTTTTAGTAAATTAACTACATTCAGTATGTACTTTATTTTTACTTTGTGATTAATAGATCACAAAGTTCCTTAATAGTCAGTACAGTCTTCTACAATATCTGAGAAAATATAAGTAAAAGTGTCTAGAACTACAGGGTGAGACTTACACTTCCTTTCACAGAGAGATAACAAATTACAGAAAGACAGAGATACACAGAGAAAAAGATTCTGCTCCCTATAAAAAAGGGAAATACATACGATTCTCAAGATTACATTGAAAAAATTCTTAATTGACAATGAAATGCTAGCAAAAGTTAACAAGAAAATTTCAGATAATCAGTGTTATGTATGCAACCTCCACCATCATAAGTAATTTAAAAGGCAATAAAAATGCATAAAAAATACTCCATCTATTTGGAAAATTTAAAGCATCTTTCAAATAAGTACTGAGTCAAATTATAATAGTAAGTAAAAGATATTTAAATCAAATGATGACAAAATACTTTAAATACATTTTTATAATATAGTAAAAGAGATCCTTTGATTCTTATGATTTAAAAAAGGCTGAAAATAAATAACTTAGCATCCAAATTAAGGAATTATAAAAAGAACAATTTAATATTCTATATATAGTAGGTTAAAGATGGACACCAATTCTTTTACATTCTTCCCACAGTGTGTGTGCTAGTGGAGAGGAGAGGCTGTATACCAGTACTTTCAGTCTGGGCTGGTTCTTATGACTTCTTTGGTCACTAGAATAATGTGGAAATGAATGTGTCAGTCTCCAGTCTTGGAGCCATGAGATGCCCTGTATGAAATCCATCTCTGCTGCAGACACCACATGGACAGGCCCTTAGGCCACATGGGGAGGCAGAGAGGCTCAGCTGCATGCAGACTTCCAGCTGCCATTTTGCCTCCAGAAAGTACCAGCCACCTGCTGGATACTAGTGACCCAGGCAACACCTCACAGAGAAGTCACGCCCTTCCCAAATTCCTGACCCACTTACTCAAGCACAAATTAAATGACTGTTAAATCTTAAGCCACTAAGATTTAGGGTGATCTGTTATACAGAGGTAAGTGGTCATAACAAAGACTGGTTCCTGGATGTAAAGTGCTGCTCTAACAGTGACTTAAAACATGTCGCCATGACTTCCAGACCCAGCAGCAGATAGAAGTGGAAAGAGCTCTGAGGACAGCGCTGATGGACGCTGGAAGGGCTTTGAGGCAGTATCAGACTGAGACTGGGAGGAAGGGGAAAGAGACCAACTCTAGGCTGTCTACCTCCCCAGCTTTTCAGTCCAATATACGTTTTGCCCAGCCCTAGTTTCCGAGTGACACTTTTCCTAGTCCACTGTTCTCCAGTCTGGCTTTGTGTGCATGCTGTTCCTACTCCTCTGTTCAGACAGGTTTGGCTTCTTTGCCTGGTGCAGGCTAACACGGGGTTGAAACTCAGAAATGACCACAAAACTCACTAGTGTCAGTACTTCATCCTCATTTTTCATGTTTCCATGGAGACTTAGATGACTTGACTCCTACTTACTGGAAGGGAACATCTGACTCCCTCATGGCCCTTGTCATTCCTTCCCTGGAGGAGGAGGTGACTTGGGTTGGTAAATTCAAGGAAGGAATTCGACTTAGTCCCTCTAGATTTTCTTCTTCATGTCCTTCTGCCTGGAAAGAATGCTGTGTGGGAAGCTTAGCTGGGAAGGCCTATTTAAGGGGAAGCTTAATGTTGTGTATCTCATTTCTCATTTAGTTCCAGGCTATGGTGGGGAAGAGGAGGATATTTATGCCCCATTCCCTCCAAAATTCAAAACTTTTAAGATGTTTATCTGTAACACAGCTACAGAAACCTTTTCACTTGATTGAAACTGTATCCACTCAATCACATTCTAGAACAGAAAATTTTAACCATTTAAGCTTGGGGGATCTTTGAGTACCATGAAAATATGTGCATAATCTGTGTTCATTCGTATTTTTTCTGGGAGAGAGTCAACAGATTGCTTTCATCAGATTTTCTAAGAAGTTCAAATCTAATTGGTTAGGAGTCATTGAAATATTCTGCTGAGCTCCTGTTTTCTATCCTCTCCATGTACCTACTTCCTAATTAATTACAGTAGCAAAGGATCCTTCTCTCATTCAGAGGATTCTCTGACGTTTGCTTTAAGGATTATCATTTTGCACTAACAGTGTACCTTTCTTTTATGAAAATCAGAAGGCACAATAGAAAGAGGATTGTCCTCACAAAAGCTAAATAAGATGATCTACAGTAGTCTACAAGCCTTGGGAACAGATGTTCCAAAATTCACATTTTTTTTCTGACTTTAGAAAGGTAATATGACCCATAGATTCTATATTACCCAATGACCCCAACAAGGTCTGGTGCAGTATTCCATGATCAAACATAAGTATTTCTGTGGTGAAACATGCATATTCTTTGTAGGTGTAAGAGATTATAAATAGGGTTACCTCAGTTCAGGTCAGGCTTTGCTACAAAATGAGTTATGAAATATTTGTTTTCCAGTAGTTTGGGGGAAGCATGTGGTTAATGAATTGTGAACCTATAATTAAATGTCATCATTGCCTTCCTTCAATCTCCACTTGTCCAACACTAAATAACTAGTTTCTCAAACATTTATCTGAAAGTCTGTCATCATCTTTATCCCTACAGTTGTCCTTTTTCTGTATAATCTCACAAACAACAGAATCGAGGACACTGTACATTATTATGGAACAGGATCTGAATTGAAGACTACTTTTGGCTTCCCAGGCCTGTGATGATACCTAAATAGAAGTCAGCTACAGGGACAACACAAATTACTTCTGCTTATCACTCTTCTTAGAACTTGATTATTAATCCCTGACCTAAACTAAACTCCAGTCTCCAAACATCCACAAAAGTCATTTTGTTTTTGCAGCCCTTGGAAATAGGCCCAGTGATCCTTTTATCCTACAACAAAGTGAGCTGTCCAAAAGTGGAATGGGCTATCTTAGAGTATAATGAGTTTCCTTTTATTAGAGGTATTTAGGCAGACACTAGAGAATAGTGACTGTGCTCATAATACAGAACAATACTGAACAATAAACAATAAAACAATAAAAGAAGTTTATTTAATCCTGTGCAATTGCATATTTCATCTTGTAAACTCACTCACACACAGTTCCAAACCAAATCTTATTCCACATGCTCAATGTTAGTTAACTACCATTTCAGCAACTGAAAATCTATAATCTCAATTCTTTGGTTGTCCAGAGGGAGAATAAGCATCCTACCTGGACTCACAGTGTTCTTGTGTCACAGGACTACTCCTCCCAAAAGGGGTATATAACCAGACCCCATTTCAGTTCTAATCAGTTCATGATTATCGGTGGCTAACTTGCTATGTCTCCAATAAACTGTTTAAAGTCTGCCAGGAAAAAGTTTATGTGTATATATAATAACTGGAGAATAACACTAAGGACAACATAAATGTGCCCCAGATAGTAACTGCACTAGAGGGGGCAATGATTTAATAATATGGGTAACTGTTGAACCACTGTGTTGGACATTTGAAACCAATATAAGATTGTATATCTTCAATAAAGAAATAAAAACAGACAGATAGATGTTGTATAGATACACAGAAAAGACATGTATAGTGTTATGGATAATCCTAATTTAGAAAAGAATTAATTCTTCTATAGCAATGTGTGATTAGGATGATGTTGATGCCAGGGTTCGTGTTTGTGGAGTCAAAGAATGAACTTAGCAAACACCCAAGATAGGAAAGCCAGGGTAGAGGCTTTTATTGAGAGAGAAAGTGAGAGGACAGAGCTCCTGGCTCATGCCAGGAGGGGCAAGAGAGCCTGGGGTGGTGCATTGTCTAGGGGATTTATAGGCAGTTGAGGATTTTCAGGAATGTGGGTAAAGGGCTAGGGGTGCAGACTTGTACCACCTGCCCTGCCCCCAAGGTGGGCTGGGTTGTTGTCTGTTTGCTAGGGCTGTTTACATTGAAGTCATGAGTTATGCTGAGATACCCTTCTTTATTTGCAGAAGACATTCCAGGCCAAGTTGCTCCTGGCCTTTTGAGCTTTAACTGATCTCACTGAAGATGTCTATATTACTAGTCTGGTATCTTTACCCTAGAGAATTAGTGTGACCTTGACTTTGCATAATGCTTAACACAGAGTTTCAATAGGAACTTCTTTGCACATTGTTACATTGCTCTGACTGTAAATATCCTGCCTTGCTTTTTCTGGAGGCCCTCACCCTACTCTGACTATACTCTGACAGTCCCTGTCTCAATGTCCCTACAAAATCACCAGTTCTGGAAATTGCAAAACAGTTTTTCATTTTTGCAACTTGTTTGGGTCAAAAAAGCCTTTATATTTAGTTTAATTTGTATTTGCTAATTACTAATAAATTTGGTCATTCAATGTTTATTTGGAAGTTTTCTCTTCTGTAAGGCTTTTTTGCCCATTTTTCAATTTTATTTGTCCTTTTTTCTTATCAAGTTGAAGAATCCCTGTATATTAGAGATAGTAATCTTTTTTATCTGACTGTATTTTTCTTTATCTCTTTTTCTTATTTTTTATTTTTTTATGATATATTCCACCATAGAAATTTTTAATTTTTGTATTGTGAAAATTTTCTTCCTCTGCTTTATGGCTATTGGATCTTTCCTATCACAATGTTACAAAAAATATTCTCCTCAATTTTCTACTACTCCTTTTATTTTTTCAGATTTTTTTTTAACACTTAGATGTCTGATCTGCTTGGCATATATTTCATAAATGCTATGCAGTAGTGATAAAAATTTCTCTTCTCCAGATGGATTGAGAACTAAGTGTGTTAACATCCTCTGTTAAATAAATCACCATATTTCTACTAAAATAAATAAATAAATTTCACTGGAACTTTAAAACAATTTTATTCAGTTCCAAACTTAAAGCATTTTGATTCTCATTGGAATTACACTAAAATGGTATATAGATTTGGAGGCACTGATATTTCTATACATACCTTCCTGTTAAATACATAATGCATTGCTTCAGTTGATTACGTTTCACATACTTAAATGGTTTTTATCATGTATTTCCCACAGAAACTTTGCCTTACTTGTTAACTTATCCCTAATATGTTTTGTCCTCTAAGATGGCCCCCTTGTACAATTTGCTCCCCTTGAGTGTGGGCCGGACCTAATGACTAATTTCTAAGGAAAGAATGCAACAAAGGTAATGAAATATCCCTTCTGAGATTAGGATACAAAGAGACCACATAGCATCTGATGCACCTACAGAGAGACCCATATAGTGAGGAACTGACATCAATGGCCAACAGCCAGCTAGGACTTGAGGCCTGCTAATGGCCATGATAGGAGGATTCAATAGGCTTTTCAGTGATCAGTGAATAGATTTCTTTGTTAGAGTATTTATGTTCTGACTTCCCCATCACAAAATTATAAAAGTATATATTTTACAGCTGGGGACATTTTATTTAATTTCAATAGCTATGTGTTTTAACTATTTCTACTTTTTCTTTTATTATGGTTACTTATACCTAATACTTTTCCCACCATTTTTTTCTGAGTGTAATCTCTCAGAAAAACAATTCCTTTCTCAACTGCTGAGAAGCCAAAGGTAAAACAAAGGAAGGTATTCAGATACAGAAGAAGGATTGTAGTGAAGTGACAACACCAGGGGTTCTGTGTTGCTCTTATTATCACCTGAGAAACAGGGAGTCAAAAAAAAAAGGGTTTTCAGGAAGAAAAACCTCTTTCTGGGCTTCCCCTATTGACGTCCCAGTATCACACACACAGACACACACACGCTGTTTTAACCAACCAGTGTGTAAAGAACTTTGTGTGACTCTAAAATATTAAGTATGTCCCTGACTTATTAGAATGTCACTTTCATATTTTTTTGCCCCAAACAGTCACAGTATAACCATACTGGAGCCATTTTGTTCTTTAATGAGCAGGAAGATTTTAGCAAGACTTAGTTTAACTTCTTGATGTTGGCCAGTATGTGATCTCTAAGTACAGCAATGGTCTGATTCCAGCTGGCAAGGAAACAATGAAAGGCAGATAAAGAGTTAGTCCATTTAAGGAAGGAAACATAAGGCTTTTAAGAAAGGAATGTGCTCAGAGAATGATAATAGAAGGAATTAGATCACCCACCCTATCTTATTGTTTAATCCAGTGCTGTCTTCTAAAGTACTCTAACATATTAACAATTTAAAATTTGAAAGTTTGACACTTAAATGAAAACACAACTCAATTAAAAAAGATTATCACATTTTCAGACCAGTGAGGAAATGTTAAGCTCTCAAATTTTTCATAAATATGAATTAAAAAACAAAGTATCAGTTTTACATTTAAAATTTTACATTTCATTGGCCTAAAACTAAATCAGATTCACTGTCACCTTATTATTTGACTAGAATCCAGTCTCCAATATTTAGAAAATTAATAATTAAGCCACATATATAGAAACAGAGAGAAGCAGATCAAGGGAAAGAAGCAAGTGTGAAGGAAGCAGGGTGTTTTTTTTCCCAACCATATCAAAAATCTTCAGTTGCATTATGAAATGACAATGAGTGCTTTAAGTGAGATTTCATAGAGGATGTGCTATATGATAGAAAGAAAATCACTAATTTTGCTTTGCTATGCTTTTCTGCAAAGGATAAGGGCAAGAGATAGAAAAAAAATGCATATTTAAGGCCTTTTCCCCACATTTTATCACCATTTCATTTCATCAGTTAAAATGATTCTATCACAGCTGAATTCCCTGCTTATAGAAAGTACAGAGAGAAATAGACCCATACTAAGAATCCAGGTTGAATTTGATGGTACATTCCCTTACCCAAATCATTTTCTGCTTAAATTTGTTCCAGTGTTTAAAGGACAATCTTAGCAAGGATTGTATGAGAGCAAAAGTCTGGAACTCAGGTCTTGCCTCTAAGAAGGACAAGTTTCTCTCAGATGTGGATTGTTGTTTTTTTTCTTTATCGGGCACATCGACAAAATACAGCCCTGACAATTCAGTAAATAATAATATTGTGTCTCCTAGGGGAAAAATATAGTAATTCCAGAGGATGAAAATTTCCATCTGGGTCTAGGCCTGAGCAGATAGTCTTCATATAGGCAGCCTTCCCCCATCACTGTATTGCTGGCCATGGTCATTCTGCCTGCTGCCCAGAAAATGATGACTTAAGAAGTGAACAGATTCAAGCAAGCAATCAGTCAATTAATAAACATGTGCTAAACCCTTGAAGCACTCAGCACTCTTCAAGGGCATCAAGGGAGGCATAGAGAAAGAATTAAACCTCAAGAAGCTTGCAATTATCCACTGGAAAAACAAATGTTCTCAACCAAGATAAATTAATAATGGGGTTTTAGGAGTGATAAAAAAATCTTGAACTATGGTTTGATTTTGTGACTTTGGATTAAACAGTAAACTGTGGGTGCCTATCTCTTAGGCAGAAATCAAGATAAGAAGGGAAATTATTTCCCCTAAAGATATGGTTTTATTAATTCAATTATGAATTATATGCTCCTAAAGGGGAACAGTTTAACATAATACTTAAGCATGTAAACTCCATAGTTCAGAATACCTTGGTTCAAACCCCAGCTCTGTCACTTACTGTGTGAACTCAAATGAGTAACTTAATCTTGCTAATCCTAAATTTCCTCAGCCATCAAATGGTGATGTAATAACATTTGTAACATTGTATAAGACGGTTTAAATAAGGTAATGTGCTGTGTGAGTTAGCTATTGCTGAAGAACAAACCATCCAAAATCCCATGGCTTAAACCAATAAGTATGTGTTATTGTTTGAGTCTATGAGACATCTGGGTGTTTCTGTTAGTGTCAGTGGGACTCACTCTGGCATTTGCAATCAGTTGTGGATTGGACAGGCAGCTCTCTTGCATTTTGGGGGAGGCAACTAGTAAAGATTGGCCTAGGGTAGACTTAGCAAGGACAACTGGCCTCTCCTCCACATGCATCTCATCTTCCAGCTTGTAGTACAGGCTTGTTCACATGGTGGGGGGGGGGGGCGGTCTGAGAGAGTTTAGGCTTTTTCTCAAAACTGACACACAGTCAACTCCACTGCATTCTGTAGTCCAAAGCAAAATACAAGATCAGCCTAGATTCAAGGGATGAAGAAATGAACTTTACCTCCTGGTAGATAAATAGATCTTGCTACCTTGGGCAGGGGTTGGGAGAGTACTAAAGGATCAAGGTTATACTCACAATTGATCTACTATATTCATTAAAGGATTTACATTGCCTGGTGCTTTAATAAATAGCAATCATTGTCACTGTAAGTTGCAATAAGAATTTAGAGTTTAAAACATAGAAGGCATCATGTATATGGGATCAAAGGTAAGTGATCTTGAATTAATAAGAAATGGAATTTTGTTAGAAAAGGAAGTAGGCAACACAAAGCACTTCCTATGTGAGGCTGAGTGAGGTGTGGGAAAGACTGGACAAGACAGGGCACAGCACTGGATGTTGGAGGCATGTCAAGAATTATCAGAAAGGAATGATGGACTCTTAATAGGATTGAATTGCTTGAGTGGTCTTTGAGCATCTCTACCAAATTAGAGTTCTCACTTGTCAACCAGTCCTCTGTCCTTCAAACTACCTAGACTAAGAAGGCAAAGCATTTAGAAAACAACAAGGCTGCAAACAGTCTGTTCACTAACCAATACAGGCCAATCCAGAACAAATAATTAAAGATAAGAGCCTAGACTAGCTGTAGATGAGACATGTGATACTTTACTGAAAAGAAAATGTGGGTTTGCAAAGAGACCTGCTCCAGGAACTCCTGGAAGAGATGTTCATGTTTGTGGTGTGCACTGATGACTAGTAAGAGGATTTACAGCCAATGGGAGAGAAAATCTGGGAGAAGAAAAGTCTTCGCATACTTCTGGAATCGACTAATCCTGGGCAGCAACCAAACTGTGTACATTTTTTTTCGTTAGCACTTGGCAACATATTATGAGGGTTGGAAATAGGACTAGAAAATGGCCAAAGACTGCAAAATTCCTTTTAATTCCATTACACAATCAATAATTCTTAAACATAATTTATATTCAAGTTAATACAAGTACAGTGGTTGCTCCCATGTGTACATGACAGAATCCTTGCACATGAGTTGTTTGCATTCTTACTTTCAGGTACAAAAACCCTTAGGAATGATGGACAGTCCTTTGAACATTGATAATCCCTCAATACGAATGATATCTAGCTTGTTTTATCAAAGGAGCATTGTATCAGGCCTGATTTCCAGCTCTACTTCTGCTATGTGAAGTCTAGTACAAGGAGTTAAAATCAGGGCTTACAGATAAGGATCCTAGGTTTACATCTTGGCCCTCATGCCAGGCAGGCCATGGAGAAGCCTTTTAACTTCTTAGGACTCAATCTGTTCATCTGTAAGTTGGGGATCAGTAATAACTCCTATATTACAGGGTTGTTGTGGGTATAAATGTGATAAAATTTGTCCTAAGAAGTTTTTTATTGTATATGAACTGCTGTAAAAATTTATTTAGCACCAAGTAAGTACAGCACCATACTAGGAACTAATAATTCAGATATGAATAACATATGGACTTTGTCCTCAAAGAACTTATAGGCTACTTTGAGAAATAGTGAAATTAGCTACAAAACAAGGCATGAGAAATGGTAACAGATTGTTATGAAGACCAAAAGTGGTAAATTAATTACAAAAGTAGGCAGTGAAGGAGTCATAAAAGAACACAAAAGATGTGACAAAAGAACTGGACCTTAAAAAATGACCAGAAATTTGCCTAGCAAATCACCTGATGGAAAGGCCAGCTCATGATGAACTGAAGGTCAGAGGTGGGGAAGAGCACTAGGGAGACGGTGAGACCACCCTTGTGTCTAGAGTTTGGGTACATGATAATAAGTGGGATAAGGGCTCAGACGGAGGTTGTGCCCAGCTGTAAACGATCTCATTGGTGTGAACAGTCAGGTCTGTTTCTGTTGGCCATGTGGGGCCATCAAGCTTTTGAACAAAAAAGACAATAATTTTACCTTGGTTTTAGGAAGATTATGTTTCTGAAGAGAGTAAAAAGGACTAACAGAAAAACCTAAATTGTGTATATGAATAAGAATCTTTTTTTTTCTTGGTGTTGGGGGAGCGCTAATTTGGATGAGGGATAATGAGACACTGAACAGAGCAAGAGATTGGGGCAGGGTTATTTGAAAAGAAAGGATGAATTGGAGAGCTATTTCAGAGAAAAAGGAAACAAACTTCATAAATGATGAATAAGGAAAGTGAGAGAAGTTAAATATGACTCAGAGGCTTCTACCAGGGGAATTGTATGGAGAGTGGTGCCATTAACCAAGACACAATGCCCAGAAAGAGCAATGTATTTTGGAAAAAGGAAGAGAATGAGTTCAATTTGGGGCAAGTTGAGTTTGACAAGCCAGCCAGATAATCCAGATGGAAATGTCCAGGAGTTTGGGCACAGATGAAAACTGAGCAATTTACTTTGCCTTTCTTTCCTCCACTGCAAAATGGATCGGATATTGCTTGCCACTCCTCCCCAGGGACCACAGAGAGGATTAATGAGGCAGTGTTCACATTCATTCCACACCAAGGATCAATGAGAGCTTGGCAAAGTATTAGGTTGGAGTTCCATTATGTTAACTTGAAAACAAAGCAGCTTTGAAATGAAAGTCATTGAGGGAGGAGAATGAAAATCTGCAAGGCCCATGGTAAAATATAATTGCACGTTAGGCAGCCAGTACACGCAGAGCCTTGATGCGACAGCACGAACCTGTTTCCAGCTGAAGGCAGTGGGAGTGAAGCAGCTTTTCTATCGTCCGCACTTTCTTCCTGAATTCCTTTTCAAAGCCACAGGATTCAGCCCAAATGAGGGCTTAGGAATTAGACAAATAGAGCCCTTACAACAATTCCCAGAGAAACTCACTTCACAATTTTTCCCTTTACCAGTAACCCTGATTCCTGAAGCACCCTGCTGCTAGCTTCCTCTGTTCTGTGTAAGAATCACCTTGTGGTCATCAGGTAACAAGGGCTTGAGATGAAGCCAGTGGCTCATAGCTGAGGCTTTCCTTCTAAAAATACAGACTCAGACATAGAATTATACCTATTTATAAAATAGGAACATTCCATAACAGTTCAAAACCCTTTAATTTACAAACCTTCTTTCCTCTTCCTACACTCCAGAGAAGGCAGAGAAACAAACACAATGAGAGGTATACAATGCAATAAAAAGAACATGGTCTTTGAGGATTCTGACAGATCTGATTTCAGATTTGTCACTCACTGTGCACCCTTGGCCCTGGTCTTTCTGGGCCTCAGTGTCCTTACCTGTAAAGTGCAGTGTCAGGAGGATGGAACTCTTGTAGCTGGCTGTCTGCATGACCTAGTGCGAATGGCTGAGACTGTTCTGCTCCAGTGTCTCATGTATCATATGAGGATAATATTACCTGCCATAGCTGATGTAAGAGTTGGATGAGAGAAAATTAGTCTTTAGCCTTGGGTCTGATACATAGTTATTGCTAAATAAATGGCAGTTATGCTGTGGCTGGCGGTGGTACTGCTATAACAAAAGGAAGCTGATGGCACACTGAAGATCCTCAGTAAACATAAATTTAACTGTAGAGTGTGAACAGGGATAGCACTACAACTAGCTCCTGTTAATACAGGGTACAATATACATCAGTAGTCGTTTAGGAAAATAAATCACCAAACGCTGGCCTTGGATGGATGAGAGTACCATAGTACCTGCTTTGTCTTGGTTTAGAATGAGGAAACCTCATAAGCTGTTTAGATTTTTTTAAATACTAAAATTAAAGTTTTGAATTGTTTAAAGTACATTATGATAGAGCCAACCCCTTCCTCCACAGTGGTGGCCTCCCATTTGTTCACAGTGAAGATCTTCAAAGCAGGCCCTAGGGACATTAGCCTCTCTAGGCCTCATCCTAGGAAAATCTGAATATTAGATGTAAATAACGTTGGTGATATTTTCAATGTCGGTGATATTATCTCTGAGAAAATCAGCAGAGAAGGCAAGACAAAAACACATGACTCCCAAGTTCCATTCCAGTACTATTAAGAACAGGTAGAGACTTCTGTAAAAATCATAGAGACTTTCTTTTATAAAAGTTTCCTTTCTTCCCTTGAAAAACAGATGGCTTCTTCCCTAGTATTGTATTTGTTCCCATGTTACACTTTAGAGTAGCTAAATCTTTTATTTCTTGAAAACAAGGTCGTTCAAGAAAATCAGGAAGTAGGCAAAGAATGGGACTACCTGCTTCTTCTCCTGAGATTAAAGGTTGTTTAAACTAGAACTAACCCTCTCTTGTTCTACAAACCAAAGTCGACTACTAATCAGGAGCAGATTCAGGGATAATTCAGATATGGTCCCAAATTACAGCCTGTGTTCTTTCCATTACTCCTGCTGCTTAAGACTGCTGTTTTCTGCATCATGTGCCTAATTCCAGAGTTCCTCAAACATTCCCTGTCATTGCCCTCCCCACCCCCAGAATCTAGGGTTACTCAGCCTGTGCCTCAGGGAAGACCTAGTAATCTGTGTATCATCAGGGAATAGAAATATATCGTGTTATATCCCCTAGGAGTATCTCCTACACAACTTGGGAAAAAAATTAATTGGTCTTAGTGATATAAGTTTTGCCTAATCTTTTATTACATGTCATTAGAATTGCACATCTCTATTCCACTGCACTCCCCACAACCTTTCCAAGGACATAATTTCAAGCTAGATGGCTTCAAGAAAGAAGGGAAGAATTACAAGTTGGAATAAGCCCTTGTGATCATCTCCTTAAACACACCGTGAGCCCTTTTATTTATTCCAGTGCATAGGACCTATGCTGGTTATAGAAAAGCAAAAACTATCCATAATAACAGCAATAACAAAATTCCAGCCCCCAAAATTAGTGTCAAGCAGCTCAAAACAAGTTGTTGGATGTGCGAATGGGGAGGAATTTTCAGTGGAACAGAGAAAATTTCATATCAGATTCAAAATCAGTCTCATATTTGTGATCTGTTGTTATGTATGCTGTGAAAACTCTTCTTCTGGGATTTTCTCAAGATGGTGGCGTGAGTAGGGTGGCAGAAATCTCCTCCCAAAACCATATATATTTTAAAAATAGAGCAAATGAAACTATTCCTAAAAGAGAGACCAGAAGATATAGTACAACACCAGGCTACATCTACATCTGTGAGAACTCAGCATCTCACGAAAAGGGTAAGATACAAAGCCATGACCCGGCAGGACCTGAGCACTCCCCCAACCCCAGTTTACGGGTGGGAGGAAAGGAATCAGAGTGGGGAGGGAGTGGAAGCACAGGACTGCTAAATAACCAGCCCTAGTAATCTGCACTGGGAGCACAGACACATTGCATGGTGTACTAGATATTAGAGAAATGGAAAAGTAAAATCTGAGACTAAGACTGTGAGCAGGTCCCCACAGCTGTCTCCCCTGGGACAAAAGGAAAGTGGGTGCTATAAAAGTCTTAAAGGGAAGATGGCGGTGTGAGCAGGGCGGCAGAAATCGCCTCCCCAAAGTATATAAATCTACAAAAATACAGCAAATACAACTATTCCTAAAAGAGAGACCAGAGCACACAGGAAAGTGCACAGCGTGCAGCCACACCTGGGAGGACTCAGCACCCCGCGAGGTGGGTAAGATACGGAGCCGCAACCCGGCGGCACCCGAGCACACACCCAGCCCAGTGTGGCGGCGGGAGGAGAGGATTCGGAGCCGGGACGGAGTGGAAGAGCAGGTCTGCGAAAAAACCAGCCCCAGGGGTCTGCGCCGGGAGCACTGACACACATCACGCAACACATTGGACATTGGAGAGGCAGAAGGTGCAGGTGTTGAGCCGGGAACGTGCCAGGACTGTGTAGCCGATGCCCAGGGCCAAGAGAAAAGCACACGCCATTTGTAGCGGTCTTGGAGAGGCGGGGGGCCCAGCGAGGGAACACCATTGCCCCGGTGGGCTCAGCCCTGCACCCTGGAAGTCCTGGGAAACCGGTCTCCTTTGCTGGTGACAGAGAGAAGGGAGCAGACACGCTGGAACTCTATAGAGAAAACAATAGCCTCCCATTCGTTCCTGCCCTGGCCAAAAAGCAATGCGGCCGTGACTGTGGATTAGTGGAGCAACAGCAACACCTACAGCATGCTCAGAGAATCCACTCCAGGTGGGCCTTTTTTTTTTGCTCGTTTGTTTTATTTCTTGCCCTTTTTTTTTCTTTTTTACCTTCCTTTTCTTTCATTTCTTTCTTTTTTTCTCTCTCTTTCTTTCTCTTCCTTCTTTTTTCTGGCTTGTTTGTTTTTTTGGTGGGTTTTTTTTTTTAAACCTAAAAGAGCCCAGCTGACATACATGGCACCTACCAGTGACCACTCCTATCAACATGACAAGACAGAAGAACATGATACAGACAAAAATCACCAAGACACAGACCACCCTCTGAGAAGGAACCTGAATGGATGGCAATGCAGAATCTTCCTGGAAAAGAATTCAGAATAAAAGTCATAACCATGCTGATGGATCTACAGAGAAATATGCAAGAGCTAAGGGAGGAAGTGAGGGAAGTCAGGAAAGATAATGCAGAAATGCGACAAGCCATTGACGGGCTCAGCAGCAGACAGGACGAGATGCAAGAGACTGTTAATGCAATAGAAATCAGAGAAGAAGAACACAGAGCAGCTGAGGCAGACAGAGATAAAAGGATCTCTAGGAATGAAAGAATATTAAGAGAACTGTGTGACCAATCCAAACAGAACAATATTCGCATTATAGGCGTACCAGTGGAAGAAGAGAGAGAAAAAGGGATAGAAAGTGTCTTTGAAGAAAGAATTGCTGAAAACGTCCCCATGCTGGGGAAGGAAACAGTCTCGCAGTCCATGGAAGCCCACAGATCTCCTAACACAAGGGACCCCAGGAAGACAACACCAAGACACATAATAATTAAAATGGCAAAGATCAAAGATAAGGACAGAGTATTAAAGGCAGCTAGAGGAAGAAAAAAGATCACCTTCAAAGGAAAACCCATCAGACTAACACCAGACTTCTCAACAGAAACCTTACAGGCTAGAAGAGAATGGCATGATATATTTAACGCAATGAAACAGAAGGGCCTCGAACCAAGAATACTGTATCCAGCACGATTATCATTTAAATATAACAGAGGGATTAAACAATTTCCAGACAAGTAAAAGCTGAGAGAATTTGCCTCCCATAAACCACCTCTACAGGACATCTTAAAAGAACTGCTTTAGAGGGAAGCACTCCTAAGGCTAAAAAGCTGTCACCAGAGAAAATAAAATCATAGCCAAGAAAGCAGACCATCCAAACACTAACTAAAGGCAAAGAATAAAACACCTAGTATATAAAGAATGGAGGAGGAAGAATAAGAAGGGAGAGAAATAAAGAAACATCAGACTGTGTTTACAATAATTTAACAAGAAAGTTAAATTAGATT
>JAVSCE010019677.1:0-107281 GCA_032199065.1 Smutsia gigantea
AGATGTACCCAAAAAATAACTGCGGAGAGAAGGAATGGATGGGGTCATGAGTGTGGATGTTTCTGGCATGTTCCTGGCCCCCAAGAAGCTTATAGTCTCACTGGGACTCATTGGATGGGACAGGTAATCAAGTTCTGACTCCAGCTCTGCTTCTGACTGTTCCTGGCCTTCCTGTTGTCTCTCAGTAACACTGGGAGCCCTGTGACCTTGGAGACCATTTCCTTCTGGGATATTAATACCACCCCTAATAATAACAGTAGCCATCGAGGAAGGAGCAAGTGTACTAATATTAGCTGCACCTGCTGAGGGCTTGGCATGTGCCAGGCCTTCTACATATGTTTTGATGTCAGTCCCCCTGAGCCCTCCCCTGCTTCGTGAGCTGGATTCATCATCTCCATGTTGACACACAGGGAACAATGCTCTGTACGTGCCCAGGGACCCGGGACTAGGACAGAACTCAAGGCTATTTTGGTTGGGCTCTGAGGATGGTGAGGAACAGAGGAACTCAGCTGATCACAAGTGAGGAAGGGCTGAGCAAGGAGAGAAACATCAAGGGGAGGTTGGTGAGCCAGCCCCAGAGCTGCAGGCAGGGCTGGGCGGAGGCATGCAACAGCAGGAGCTGGGGAGCCCTGGTGAGGCCGCGAAGTATCTTTGGGGCGGCGGCGCTGGCATCATCCCCAGTGGGCCTCCTGCTTGCCGCCTCCCTGCTTCCTTCTGCTCCATGCCAGTGCAGGTGCTCCCTTCTCCCTCTGCGTAGCTGTGTTGGACTCCAGCCCCTGCTCCCCATAGACGTGCCAGCTCTCCCCTCAGCTGCTCCGCAGCTCTCCTTGCATTCCCTGTCCCCTTGCCCAGTTCACTTCTGATGCCTCAATTCAAGGTCCACAGCCCCAGTCATCTTTCCGCCCTCCTCCGGAGCCCCAGCCCTGTCTGCCTTTGGCTTGGGGTCCTGTTGCTCAGGCCCCATCCCTCATCCATTCGGTGGGGTAGATGGGCACTTTCAGACAACAGTTCTCAGACTTGGCCTCAGGCCACTTTTACACTCTTAAAAATTATTAAGGGCCTGGAAGAGCTTTTGTTTTTGTTGTTAGATCTATCGATATTTACCATATTAGAAACTAAAACAGGAAAATCATAAAATACTTATTCTTGAAGAATAAGAATAAAGTATTACATACTGATGTATTATATTTTTCATAAAAAATGACTACTTTCTAAAATGAAAAAAACTAAGAATGGCATCACTATGTGTTTGCACATCTCTTCAATGATTCACGCAAGAGAAGATGGCTGGGTTTTCCTGTCTGCTTCTGGATCTGATCTGTTGAAGCTTCTGGAAAACCCCTGTGTATGCTTACAAAGGAAAGAGTACATAAGACAAATATGCCTTCTGACCTCACAGAGCCTCTGAAAGAGCCGGGGTCTTAGACTGTCCCTGGGTGGTCCATGTAGGGATTCCCGGCTATGTTGCGCCTCTCAACCTGACAAGTGCCACAGCTGCCCCATTATCCGCCGAAGGCAGGACTCCGGACCCAAGAACGTGAGCGTGAGGTGAATGAAGCCATGACAGATGGGTGTGTTTGGAGAGGCAGAAGGGAGATGGGGTTTTCCAGGCTGTGAGGAATGATTGGGCACATCTTCAAAGTGGGTAGGTGAGGCATGCGGCCAAGGCTGGCTGAGGCCTTTAGGGCCCCGAGCAGTGAGAAGGTCACAGTGCTCACTCCCACCCTGCGTAGTAGCTCAGAATAAAGTTTATTCTCCATAGTGATGCTAAGTCACTCTGTGTGTTGAAGTTGCAATATCCTTTTCCTAGTTTCTGGATTGCAGAGCTGTGGATGGTGCACAGACGCAGAACTGTCTCATTTTTTTGATGTTAGTTGTGTTGGTGCCTGGGGTGTGGGCTTGCTCTGCCTCTTAGGTCATGTATGGGCACTCAGGGTAGCTGATGAGCCAGGTGGGTGTGGATGGTGGACTGAGAAGGGTGCCCACTGCCAAGGGAGGGCCTGAGCAGCCGGGCCTGGACTTGCCCTCCTGGGGCGTGGCTGTAGGAGCCCTGTCCCATGCTGGAATCCCCAAATCTGGGGTGGGGTAGGAACAGTCTCTCCCATGGTCTCTGGTCTCTTATTCCTTGTACAGTGTGGAGGCTGCTCAGGAGGGAACAGAGCTAGAGGACATGGGCTTGGTCAAGGGCAGAGGTCTCTGGGCTGTGTGATAGTCTATGGACCCATTGAATCCCAGCTCTGTCACCTACTCCGTGCATCAGTTTCCTCATCTGTAAGGCAGGGATGAGGGTGTCCAGCTCATATACTTGTCTGTAGCAAAGGCACAATGAAAGAAAAGGATTAAAGCACCTGGTGCAAAGAACTGGGCCAGCTCCATGAGGTATGAGTTTCATTTCGCTTTTGTTCGGTGCTATAGATCAGATCCAGGTTCACAGGAATTGTTCAATAAATATATGTTGCATGAAAGAAGTAATAAATGAACACATGGGTAGCTCTGGTAATACCAGTTCCTCCCCTAGGCAATACCTAGTCCAGTCATCTCAGGAGGGGAAACTGAGACTCAGAGAGGGTAGGGGATGTGTTTAAGGCCATGCAGCAAATGAGTGCCTGAGCTGAATGTCGAACTCTAGCTTTGCTTCCATCCCGCATGACTCACAATGAAGAAGGGTGTCTGGGGGAGGGGGCTGAAATGTTCTCTGTTGCATGTGCACATGTGCATATGTGTGCATGCATGCATGCGTGTATGTATCTGGAAGCCAGGAGACTAGATTCCCTTCTCTCCCGGATTCCTGCCTCCTGCTGGAAAGGCTTGTCATGGTGGCTGTCCTGCCTGGCCTCTGCACATTTCACGTATTTATTGGAATTTCTGTGCAGCCCAAACCCCCTACAGGAAGGTGTTATCTTATGGGCTTAATGAAGCCATCATGGCTTCTGAGAGCCCAGGCTGGCTGCTCCAAGTATGGGAGGGAGATGGGGGTCGGAGATTTTAGTGGTGGGAGGTGGAGGTGGTATCATATCACCCTTTGCATCCCAGGGCTGGGAGGGGTACCTTCCTTCTCCTTCCTGCTGAAGTTCCCCAGGCCTGGTGACCCGGTCTTGGGTATGGTTCTGTTTCCTAATGGGTATTGTAAATCAGCTGTTATGCTTTAACTTCTCAAAGTGTGGCCTGTGGAGCAGCAGCTACAGCTACTGGGAGTTGGTTAGAAATGCAGACTCCAGGCCCCACTCCAGGCTCTATTCCAGACTTTGAGGGTCAGCCCACAGGAATCTGAATTCTACAAACCTTTTTCTGATGATTATGGAAGTATACAATTTCTCAACAGAAAAAGGACATTCAGTAATGCTGGAATTAGAAGGGGGTGGGTGTTTCCTGGCTAGACTTAGAATCCTGTTTATTAATTTTTTAATTGAGGTATAAGTGACATGTAACATTATATTAGTTTCAGGTATACAACAGAGTGATTCAATACTTGTATACATTGCAAAATGATCACCACAATAAGTCTAGTTAACATCCATTGCCACACATTTGCACGAGTTTTTTTTCTTATGATGAGGACTTTTAAGCTCTGCTCTCTTAGCAACTTTCAAACATGCGATACAGTATCACTGAATTGCGCATCATGCTGTACGTTAGATTCCCATGGCTTATTTTATAACTGGAAGCTTGTGCCTTTTGACCCCCTTCACCCATTTGCCTTCTCCCCACTACCTCAGCACCCACCAATCTGTTCTCTGTGTCTATTACCTTGGCTTTTGTTTGCCTGTTTGTTTTGTTTTGAGAATCCACATATATGTGAGAACATACAGTATGATGATCTTGTCTTCCTCTGAATGACTTATTTCACTTAGCAGAATGCCCTCAGGGTCCACCCATGCTGCCACAGAGGACAGGATTTCATTCTTTTTCACGGTTGAATAATATTCCCTTGTGTATATGTACCACATCTTCTTTATCCATTCATCCACTGATGGACATTTAGGCTGTTTTGATATCTTGGCTATTGTAAATAATGCTGCAGTGAATATCAGGTGAGAATATCTTTTTGAATTAGTATTTTTGTTTAGAAACCTGTTTCAACTGTGTGTTCAGTTGTCTGTCCATCCATCTATCCATCCATCTGCCCATTCTTCATTCAGTTGCACCTACAAGTGAAACAAGAAAGTGTGCCATCCCCATCCCCAGCTGTGACACTCGGCAGTGCCATGGAGGAGATGGCCTTCTGTCTCCTGGATTCTCCAGGCATACTAGTGGTTCTGCGCAATAGTCACTTGCTTTAATCTGAGTGTGTTTTCTGGTCTTTAGGCCTAAAGAACCCACCCTAACCAAAGTGTCCAAGAGGGTGGGGGAGAAAACAGTGTTTATTTGGTGTCTATTATATGCTAGGCGTTTTCACGTGTGCTGTGGCCCTTGACCCTTTCAGCCTCCCCGCATACTGGGTGGACTATTCTCACTTTACAGATGAGGAAACTGAGACTCCAGAGGTAGAGGGACCTGACCAAGGCTGTAGAACTTGAAAACGGCAGATTCAGAATTTGAACCCAGGTCGTCCTGTCTCTGGAGGCTCTGCCCTTTCTTCTGTTCCATGTTTCTTTGGTCTTGGTGGACCCGGGGCTTGATAGCTGGAAGTTGAAGGGCAGGCTGATTTGGAACTCGCTTCTGACCTCCTGTACTGTCTGGAGGTTAGCAGGCTGTCTGTCAGGTGGTAAGCTCTCTGTCATGGGAGCTGTGTAAGCAGAGACTGGGAAATCCTGTGTCCTTGCTGGTGGTCCCCTGTGTGTGTGTGTGTGTGTGTGTGCGTGTGCATGCACATGCATGTATGTATGTATGTAGGGTTGAGAGCAGGTATTTTGAAGGCCTCCCTCCTACAGGGGTGGGCATGCTCAGGCCTGCTCCAGGGTCAGTGCCCCCATGCGTGGAGGCTCGGCAGCCAGCTGCTCATTATCTGTGGCTCCTCCGAGGGGACCCTGCCAGCTTCCAAACAGGAAATGTGTCCAGAAAGCTGTAATTAGAGCTGGGAGCCACAGGCCTGAGAGGTGCCTGCTGCAGCTTCAAGTGCCGACATGCTGCTCTGGTTAAGTCCCTGGGAGAGAACCCAGTGAGTCAGGTCCTCAGATCCTCTCTCTGCATGTGGCACCCCACCTCCACCCCATTCTCCCTGGAAGGAAACCAGCATTCACAGGGAGCCTACTGGGTGCCTACGTTTCACCTGTGTTTTCTCTTCCATTCCTCCTCAGAACCCTGAGAGGAAGGAAGCATCCACCATTATGCAGGTGAGGAGGTCTGAGGCCCTGACATGTCAGAGATGGCATTTGAAGCCCTGCCTTTGTGAGTGCCTAGTCTGTTCAGTTCACCACTGTTTATCCAATGCCCCGTAACAGTGCTGGCACCACCTGAGTGCTTAGTAAATACAGGGGCACAAATGAATTTTGGATAAATAAACAAATAGTAACAATGCTATTAGCAGCAATAGCAGCGATGCTCCTTGCTTAAACGCTCGCAGCCTCCTCTGTCTGTGCCTTAAGCCGGCCCAGGAGACGATGACTTCCACAGCACATTATTTTGGTCCACGTAGGATTCCTCTTACTGAACTGCCTAAAAGATAATCACGCTCCACAAAATCATCTCCATAAGATTTGTCTTTGTGTCTACTCTGGGAATTTTATAATGAAGAATGTCAGGAAAAAGTTCTTGCTTTACAACCAGAGTCAGTTATGGCTTTCCTAAATATCAGACTTTATATATTTACTTTTTATTTCATGGACATCATATAATTGACCAGGTTTCCCCTTTTGCTCTTGTCACCAGGAAGCTCAGATCCCAAATTTTGATCCTTGGGGATAACAGTTCAGACTTCATAGTCTCCGTTTTTGAGCTAGCCAGATTTCTGGCTTATTGTACTTTCCTCTGTCTTGCTTCCTATTTTCATATCAATTTCCACTCTATGTTTTACTGTAGTACTTCCTTATAAAGCCCTTATAGATTTATGCATGCTTTAAATAATTTTCCTTATAACAAGGCAAGACACATCTAAGTTCGTGCACGTGGCACTTCCTGCACGATAGCCCCAGGCTGACCCAGGATTCGAGTACAGGCTGAAGAGTGCTGGTGCTGGCTCTGCTCTGGGCCACACAAGCCTGTCTCCCTCCAGGCTTCGGCCACACAGAACCCGGCCCCCTGGTCCCTGTTCTGTGGGCCGAGGACCTTCAGGCCTTGTAGTGGGTGGCCATTCCCCGACAAGAATGGGCCTGTTCACAGCCTTCCTCCTGAGCTGTTGCCTCGCTCCCCTGCTGCTGGCTTCCTGACAAGGCTCATCTCTGTGGTTCCTGGTCCCCTGCCTTCTGTGTTGATGCTTAATACTATTCCTGAGGAACTGGCTTGGCTCCCTTCTCAGCTAAGACTTGACCTTGTCTCTTGGATGTAGTCTGATTCCAGTTGCCATGGGCAACCCCACTTGGCCATCCAGGCTAGCCTTTTGCTGGCCCAGGGAAGGGCGACTAAACCCTGAGGACAGGCCCTGGACAGCTTGAGTCAGGACCGGGGCTTGGGTAGCTAATATAAAGCAAGTGTAATGTTAAGTCTCAGCATTTTATCTCTGGAGTAGACATTTACCTCTAGAGGTAGAATGGAGGGTAATATGGGCTCTTTTTGACAAATGGGGAAACTGAGATTCAACAGATGTGATTTACCTAGGTTACACAGGAAGTCAGAGGACCCAGCCTGGGGCTGAGTCCATTCTACTACATCTCCTTCCATTCCAGGGTTAGGAACCTGACTCTCTGATGGAGAATGGGGTAAGGGGGTCACCGGCAAGGAGAGTCCTCTGAGCACCCCATGCCCAGCCGGGGTCTGGGGTCATCAATTGTCAAGACGGTGTATGGGCTGCCAAGTTCCTTGCCTTCCTTCTGCAAAGCTACATGGTGTTAAGAGATTCAGTCCACGCACTCTGCTTATCTGCCTGCTCTATGCAGAAATGGGGAAGGAGCTGCAGGAGGAGGGGAATGAGGATGAGGAGGCTTCGCTCGAGGCAGCTCCCTTTTGGTCTCTGCCAGAATTCAGGACCTGGCCCTCTGAGCCAGTGAGGCTGCCCCATATTTTGCCTAGAGCCATGCCTTCTGTCCTTCCTACGAGGCTGTGGTGTTCAGAGCTGGTCACTTTGGAAATAGCGGAAGCCAGGCGGTTGCAAGCCCTTCTCCTGGGCATCACGACAGCTGGTGTGGGCCCGTTCTCTGAGTGACTTAAAAATGTCTCTTAGCTCTGGGGGCCTGAGTTTTGTCATCTGTTAAATGGGATCCTGACTCCTAGCTTACCTCCCTCTCAGTGGTGGTGTGCTAACCAGAACCTATTTGTTCTAAAATGTTTCCCCATGTTGCATCTGAAATGCCGTGCAGAAACAATTCCCCTGGGGACTCTGTACCTCCTTGCGGCTGACTCTCATTGCTGAAGGAAACAAAACCCCCAAAACACAAAAGGTGTCAGTGCATCAGAATGCACAGAGCGGATGGCGCTGTTTGAATTGGAAATCACTGAGGTGCTTTGGTTTCTGGTCGGTGTCAGAGCTTCATTCATGCAAAGAGAATTTGTTAAGGTTTTGTTCTGTTCCACAAATATTTATCAAGTGAGTGCTCTGTGCTCAGCCCTGTGCTCAGTGTCAGAGCTAGAGGTAATAAACCATAACCTCTGAGCCCTACTTCTGGTCCCCACTGTCTCCAGAACACTGGGCAAGCCACCTCCCTCTCTGAGCTTGTCCTGTGTGTGAAGTGGGAATAACGCTGGCCCATGCCTCATGGCATTGTTGTGAGGGTCAAATGAGGAAATGCAACATTTTTATTAACAGTGACTGAAACACTAAGCATGGTCATTGCTGTATCAGGAATGCTAAGAAGGCATGAGCCCTGTTTCTGTGGCAATCATGGTTCAGGAAGTTATTAGTCATGATGCCAGGAGCTTCGAGCTGGTGCTGTGGTGCACAGGAGACCGAGGAGGCTCTGTGGCTTTGGTGACGATGCAGCTGTCAGGCCTGCCCAGGACTGCTGATGGGGTTTGAGTAGCCCCTTCTAGCTTTCCGAGGAGACAAGTCTTGTGTGTGCTAGCTCTCTTACTCAGACACTGCCCTCAAAGTCTCCGGCTGACATTTTCAGGGAGGGGAGGGCGGTAGCGGTGGTGGGTGTCTGAGTTGGTCTGCGTGGCTCTGACAAATACTGCAGTCTGGGTGGCTTAAACAACACACATTTATTTCTCTGAACATGTTATATTCAGAATATAAACAGTTTGGAGGCTGCAAGTCCCAGATCAGGGATGCTGGCTGGTTCAGTGTCTGGTGAGAGCTCACTTTTGGTTTGTAGAAGGCAGCCTTCCTGCTGTGTGCTCACAGGGCAGAGAGCGGTATCATCTCTCTGCTGTCTCTTCTTAGAAGGGCACTAATCCCATCATGAGGGCTCTGCCCCCAGGACCCAATTCCCTTTCAAAGGCCCTATCTCCAAATACCATCACATTGGGGATTAGAGCTTCAACATACACGTTTTGAGGGGACACAAACATGCAGTCCGCAGCAGTGGGTTAATTCTCTGAAAGCGTCATGAGAGTGATAGCCCTGGATGTGGGGCAGGGAGGGGATTCCAGGCAAGGGGAGGGCAGGGGTATACGTGTGCCCTCTGCATGCAGGGCAGAGTGAGAAGGCCAGTCCCTCCAAGACGCCCTCCCCTTCTTTCCCCAACCAGGCCAGCATGTGCAGAATTTCCACTGGCTGAGAGTTTGTGTTGGAGTGCCTTGGTGATGGGGGGCAGTCCCTGCTGGGGGGTGACTAGATAAGGGGAGTGTGTTGGTTCTCTGGAAGTACGGGTGGGCCGGGTTGGGGTGGGGCATGGGGAAGACAGGTGAGAGATGCCAAAAGCTATTTAGGCAACTGGGGCAATAGTGCAGGTCAGTGGAACTAGCCTTCCGTGTAAGAATGGGTTTTTAGATTCTGCCAGGCTGAATGCAGCACCCATCAGGTCCAGGATCCTAAAGCCCTCACCCTCTATGTTCCATTTACGCTGCTGGGTTTTCTCCATTTTCCCTTCATATTCATTCTCCACCCTTCTCCACCCTGCTCTGTGCTCTGGGAGTGTGGCCTCTGTGGACTGAAGCAGACAATTTGCATAACTAACTACCCAGACATTGTGGCCTAAAACACCCACCAGTTTGTTCTGTTTATTGATTCTGTGGGTTAGGGATTCGGAAAGTGTGCAGCAGGGACAGCTTGCCTCCGCTCCATAGCGCCAGGCACCTCAGGCTAGAAGCCTTGAAGGCTGGCGATGGGATCTTCCGAAGACTCACTCACTCACCTGCGTGACAATGAGGCTGACTATGGGCTGGAACCCCAGGCGGAGTGACCACTGGAACACCTACATGTGGCCTCTCCATGTGGCTGCTTGGGTTTCCTCACAGCATGGCGGCAGGCTTTAAAGAGGAAGCATCCCAAAGAGCCAGATGGAAGCGGCACTGCTTTTTATGTCCCATCAGCTGTGACCACCACGGTGCTCACAGTCAAGGAGCGCTGAAGCCAGGGAGTGTAAGAAGAGTGCATGGGGTGCGAGATACCGACGCAGCTGTTTGGAAAGTGTGATCTGCCACAGGATGACTCAGCAGGAGATGTGATTCATTCATTCACTTATTCACTCACTGGTTCAATCTACAAACATTCGATGGCTTCTTCCCTGCTGGACCATGGCTCAGTAATGTCTGTGTTTCTCTACCACATGCCACAGGTCCTGTCATCTCTCCATGGCAGCTCTCACCCCCAGAAGTTTCTGGAATCATCTCTTCTCCTTCCAATTTTAGCCCCAGGGGCGATAGCAGTGCCCACTCTTGGTGATCCTGGGGTGTTTCACCAGCCTTTTCTGGCTTCCTTTGACTCTGCCCATGCTTTTTAACAGTCTCTTCATTAAATTCTCTTTAGTCGCCCTTTTCAGTGACCATTTCCTGCAGGAACCATCACTGATATGTCATACGTCATAGGAGGAACCTGGGGCTCAGAGTGTCTTCCACAGTAAGTACCTGGAGGAGGCAGAATTTGAACCCAGAGCTCCTGGCTCCATGTCCTGTGCCATTTCCAGGGTACGCTAGTAGTATGTGGTCAGGTGGAGCTCATCCGTGTAGCAGGGCCAGCCAAGCCCTGGAGCCCAGTTCCCAGGAGCCCTTGAGCACGCACGCTGGGCTCAGCTCCTGACCTGGTGTGACCTTTTTTGTGGCATTCCCAGGTTGGGGGACTCCTGGCTCTGCCCAGGGCCCTGGCCCTCCCTAGGTCAGCTAGCTCAGCAACGGGTCGCACAGAAGGGTGAGTGCTGTGTCCTCCCACTTGTCACGGGCACTGGGTCATCAGGTTTAGGGACAATACTGCTTCACAGCCGGACACCAAGACCAGGGAGGTGAGGTGACTTGCCCTTAGTCACACAGCCTGTGAGATGAGAATCCCAGCCCAGCATCAGTTCTGCACACCCCTGAGTCTAGGGTGCTAGAAATTTTAAACAGCTTTTGTTTCTCCCTTGATGAGTAGTATTGATAGGGCTGGAGGTGATGATGGCGATGGTGACGATGGTGACCACAATAGTTTACTGAGCATTTACCATGAGCCGGGCACTTGACCTACATCATCCTATCAGTTATCCTCCTTAGAAATGCACACCTTCCCTCTCAGGGCCATGCAAGTGCAGGGTGGCCACTGGAATGAGTGGCTCTCTAATGGCTGCACCTCTTATCCCTGCCCCCCACCATCTCAGATGATGGCACCCAGTGCAGGGTGAAGTGAGTTGCTCCAGGTCACACAGTTATTGATGGCGGAGCTGGTGTTTGAACTAGGCTCTGTCTGCCTCTCAGCCCATGTGCCCATCATGACCTGCCCACCCATGGATAAACAGAGACTCAGAGGGATCACAGCCGTGCAGGGGCAGGGGCAGGGGCCCCCATCTCCTCGCTCAGCATTGCCTCTATGTGAGTGAGTGGGCAGGTTTTCTCCTGGCTGCCGTATTGGTGCCACCTCGGGGTGCACAGCACTTCCAGGAAGCAGAGGCCAGTCTACTAAGCTACCCATTCCTAAGGGCCGGGCTTTTCTGTCTTAGTCCACCCCAAGGCCCCCGCACAGAGCCTGGGTACAGCTTACGGTACGGACATTGAGGAGATGTTTGTTGATTGATTAAATGAGTGAATGAATGACTGAGTGAATGAATGACTTCTGAGGTTGGGGAGTGAACCAGTAAGGAGGACAGCCACTGAAGGCCCCGGGTGATCCAGAGCCTTTTACCTGGATGGCTTCCTGTTTGTTTATGCCAGGAGAAAAAATAAAAATACAAATCTGACAATGAAACAAGGCTGTGATAATTCTATTCCCAGATCAAATCACAGCATGGGGAATGCGTTATCATCAGCGTGATTACCTTGGGGGAACAGAGACAGGGAGTTTTATTATATGAGACAATCTAGCTAAAAGGAAGCCTTACGTTAGACTTTGGGCCTTAAATAATATTAGTGTCAAGAGCTGACAAACATTTTGCATGTGGCATCTGGGAACAACTGCCTAAGAGTGCATGGCTGTAGTGGGGGCCGCTGGATTGGAGTGACCGGAACAGCAGCAGGCAGAGCAGCTCCCTGGCACAGGGGCCATTAGGTAAAGCAGGTCAGGCCCAGCTTTTCTTTCAGGCCAGGGGGCACCACCCCGCAGCCCTCAGGGGAAGTGTTCTGCATTTCCTGCAGAAAAGATGTGCATGAAAAAAAAGACGTGTGGGAAAAGAGCATCTCATGGAGACCTGATTCCATCCAGATGACAGATCTGGGGAGTCTCAGGAGTCATCCAGTCCTGTTACAGATGGGGAAACTGAGGCTCCAAATGGGAACCTCAGATGGGCAGCAAACTGGCGGCTGCCCTGGGTGTTGGCTCAGTGTGGAAGGCAGTTCTGGCATCTTTCTGGGCCCCAGGTTTCCAGACCCGCAGGCCAGTGCCCATGGAGCTCAGTACCTACCTCTCCTTTTTCTCACACCTGGGGGATAATTCATAGAATTCTGTAACAACAGTTCTCACTTTCCAAAGACCTAAGCGTGCTGGGTGCCATGCCCAATTTGAGGCTATGGACTATGCCATGTAACCAGTGAGGCGGCATTCCCAATTGCAGAGGAATAAACTGAGTCTCAAAGCAGTTAATCGACTGGTCCTAATCATACAGCGAGCAGGAGGTGGAGCCGGTATTTGAAACCACGTGGTCTGGTGGCTTGGCTATAAGCAGCAGTCCCCAGGCCACGAAGCAGAGCACTGCCCACAGCAAGACCAATGGCAGGTGGCAGTCTTAGACTCTGTTTTTTCTCTGTTGACCTTGAGGAAGTCAATTACCCTTCCTGAGTTTGTGACATTATTTGTAAAGTGGAGGTGGCAATTTGCAGGATTATACCTTCAATGATCAGAGTGAGACCCCAAAATCTGGAACTTGGGTCTGGATGTACTTAGAGTCATCCCATGCAGCTCCTATTTCATGCCTGGGGGATTAAACAAGTTGTCTGGGCCATAGAGCGGGAAGGGGCTGGAGCAGGGCTTTTCTCCTTGACAGCGGGATGTTGGGGGCTGTCTGGTGCCATGTGAGTTTCAGTTCTCCTTCCCACCAGGCCTTGTGCTCCCCCGCCAGCACTGGTTCTGCCCCACTTCTCCATGGGCCGGTCACTCCCTTGCGACCAGGTGTTTCTCCTGGGATCACTGCACCCCCTTCATTGGCCCTGCCGTAGCTCACCCCAACTCAGTGAAGGAGCAGGGCTGGGCAGCGGGGTCTGGACTGAGGTTCAGGGGCTGTGGGTTCCAGCCTAACTCTGATATTGGCAGAGGCTCTGGGTTCTTAAGCCCCTTCCTCTTTCTGGCTCTCAGAGTTTATGGTTTTATCTATTAAAAACTAGAAGAGTTTATCTCCCTCCAAAGTATATTCCGTGGCTCCAGTGGATGCTTTTAGGTGTTACAGAAAACAAGAATTCGTCATCAATAAAGTTTGGGAAATGCTGGGTTAGACAAACAATTTTCTTTTCCTAATGCTTCTTTATTCAAATAATTGATTTAATTTCAAAAGAAACGCATACTCACTGTGACCACTGAAGAGTGTAGAGAGTAAGGCAAATGCCAATAGCCACCACCCTCTGTAATTCTCACTTCACAGCGCAAGCCTTGCTAACCGCCTGGGCTCTGTCTTCACACACTTCTCTCTGTGCTCATAAAACATGCGCACATGCACATAGGGTGTTTAAGAACCTTGTCTTGTTTTCTCCTGAAAGCCTTGTCTGAGCCTTTGACATGTGATGGGCTCTTGATCTTCAAGACTGGCTATGCTGCACAGCCTTTCCAAGTGCTGGGCGCTTTTCATCCCCACAGATCCTGGGGCCTGCCTCTGGAAAAGACTGGACTAGGTGACCAAACACCCGGCTCTCAGTGACTCACAGGTCAGCGGGGAGGCTCTCTGTGATGGGGGCATGTTGGCTGCTCATGAGCCAAATTGGCTGTTGCCTTGGGAGTTGGCTCAGTCCATGGAAACACTGGGCCTGGGTGGGTGAATGCCAGTGCCAAGGGGCCAGGGTCTGGAGAGCTGGCCTGGCCTTCACCTCCTTCCTGAGAGTGCCAGGGACAGCCACAGTCTGCAGGAGCTGGGCAGACAGGATGAGAAGGGGCAGCACCTTTATATGTTGCTGCCTGTATCCGAGGAGGAATGAGAGGCCCACCTGGTCTCGAGAGCCCCCTCTTAACCCAGATCCTTCCTAGTTTTAGGTTAAATGGACGTTTGGCCTGGCTACTCTACTGAGAACTTGCCTGTGTACCAGTGGGTTTAAACTCTGCTCATCATTGTTCACTCTGGGGCCCAGGGTTTCAGGGATGTGACTGGGGTAACATAGGGGGCTGGTAGTAGAGCCAGCCCGTACCTTAGGGCCGAGGATCCTGTCCAGCCTTCTCCAGGTGACTTGAGGTGGGCCATCACACTTTCTGGGGAGCCAAACCTAGGTGCCTGAAGCCCTTGGCTCGAGTCCTGGTTCTGCTGCCTAAAGTATTGTTCCATCCTAAGACAGCTCCTAACTTCTGGTCCAGGTCTCCACTTTGGCTTGCACTGGTCCTTGTCTGGGTCATGGCCTCTTTGTAAGGCAGCCCAGGCCTGCTCCTGAGAGCTGTGTACAAACGTCCATTCATGCAGGGTGTTATGTAGGGATTGAGAGGGGTGTCCTTTTGCAGCTCTAACCCTCTACTGTCATGGTTTAGTTTTGAGGACCTACTGGGTGATGGTCCTGTGCTAGGTATGGGAGAGTAGAGGGTTGGAGGATGGGAGAGAGGGACTTTGTACCCTCTGGGGGCATCGGGTCTGGCTGAGTAATCTACATGCAGCTGCAGGATGCACACTGAGATGTCCACACACCCAGGTCAGAGGATGTAGGAGCCCTGAGGGTCCAGGAGGGAACAGCTGTGTACTCAGAATGGTCAGGGAGGGCTCTCTGGAGGCAGCTGAGCCTTGACGGGTAGACAGCATGGTATTCTTAGTGAGTGAGCTCATACAAAGGCATGGAGATAGGAATGGTCAGGTGTTAGAAGCCAGCCTGGACGGCTTTACTGGGAAGGTGGCTAGGTGAGCCCCCAGGGACTCCAGTGAGGGGCTGCGTGAGTTGACTTTACCTTCACTGTTGACACAGCTCTTATGGCAAGAACCCACAGTGGCAGTCACCCACCTCCATTCTGAGGATGGAAGCTGGCTTCTGTCCGCATTACAGACTCCCACAGGCCAGAGACGGCTGAGGGATAAACATCTCTAATCGTTAATTACCATTCATGGTGTGATTTTATGACTTTCCAGATAAATGCTCTCCGAGGGAGTGTCAGCATTATGGACTTTCAGTTTAATGATCTGAGGTAATGATTTAAGGGGTGGGGTCCCAGGTGACTGGAGGACGGGAGCAAAAGCTACTGGGAGGAGGAACCCCTCAGGAGTGGGGCCCAGGTTTCCTTTCTGGGCAGGGGCAGGGGCTGGCCTGAGCGTGAACATCAGGCGGAGATGGCCTGCCTGCTCCTGCCCCTCACCCCCTGAAGCTGTCCACCTGCTGGCTGCTCCCTGTGACCCATGTTCCCGGCCAGGTGTTGCAGGACTTCTTGGAGTGGGAGATCCTGATAGCCTTGCCATCTGTCTGCTAACGTTAGCCTCTCCTGCCTGGTAGCTTCTCACCTGTAAGCTCTTACTCAAGCCCAGTTGCTCACCAGGAGTGTTCACCCCCTTTCTCCACCTCCTGTCCGCCTGTTAGCCCAGCGCTGCTGAGAATCCCCCCGCCTGCTGGCGTCTTGTCCTCCACCTTTTCCTCCATCTTCCCTGAACCAGAAGCATTTCTGAGTCTGTCTAGCTCCATGCTCAGGCTGCGAACCCTGGCAGCCGGGGGGCTGCAGGATACATCTCTGAACTCTCCCAATGCCTGGCTTGCAGTAGGCACGTGGGTGGGCCTTCCTCAGTGTTCACTCTATTCAGTTCTCTTTTAGGAGAGGGGCTGCCCTGGGGTAGGAAACCCCCTCACTGAGCCTGCTCTGTGCACACAGGAGGCACAGGAAGAGAACCTTTCATGCCTTTGCATAGGGTCAAGGTCAGGGCTCTGGAGCCAGATTGCCTTGGCTCAGCGCCGATCTCCGCTGCTCATAAACTTGGTGACTTTGCCAAGTAACTCAGTGTCTCTGTTTCCCAGTCTCTTCACCTGTAGATGCAGATCACAATAGTACCTACCTCATAAGGTTATTGGGAGGATTAAATGTGTAAACATGTGGAGAGGTCTTGTTACTGTTCCAGCACATACATCATGCTGCTACTTTGTTGTTATTAGTGTATTTCCTCGAATCCTTACCAGCCCTGAGTGATGGGTGTGTACGGTGTGACAGAAGGCAGCAAAGTGGAGTGGCCAAGTGTTTTGACACAAGCTGGCTTCCCATGTTTGATTCCTCTTATGCACTTGTGGTGGCCCTCAGAAAGGTAATTTAATTCTCTGGACCTGAGTTTCCTCAAATGTACACCTGCTGAATAACAGTAGTAGCTCCCTCCTAGGGTTATAGCTCTGATTGAATGAGTTAACACCCCTGAGGTAGGTAGCAAAGTGCCTGGCACGTAGCCAGCTCTCAATAAAAGTTGTTGTCACCCCCGTTTGACTGAGCTGATAGAGTGGGGAGTAGTCTTAGTGAAGGGAAGGGACTTGCCCAAGGAGGTCATTCAAGCTCAGGTCCTTCTGAGTCCAAAGCCATAGCATATGCTTCTCTGGCTTCCTCTCTCTCCCATGGACAAGGGTCAGGCTCAGGCCTTTTCAGGTTCCCAAATCCTTTGCTGCTGGTGCTCATAACTGGGAAACGTCTACTGGCCTCCTCCTGCCCAGCACAACTTAGTAGCTCATCGAACCTCAGTGAATTGAGGTCCCTGAAGATGGCCCCTTCCTTCAGGAAGCAGGGCCAGACAAGGCCACTCTACACCTTGGCAGGCATGATGGGTCCCTGGCCAACCCTCCCCTTTATGACCAAGGCCACAAAGATTCTCTCTCTCAGATGCACCTCCTGAAGGCTGGTGCATCCACTCAGCACCGGGTCAGGGCACTGGGCTCAACTCCCTCTCTTCTGATTTGATTCTGCTCCCACCTGGCTGCCTGGCCACATGGGGAGTTTGTCAAATGCCATGTTGGTCTTGTGGCGCTGCCCTGCCCACTGCACAGTGCTGACCAGGCAAGCAGGATCTGTGGCTCTGTGTGCAGACATCACTTTCCCGTGATAAGGACCACATGCACCCTTGAACAGGTAGCATGTCATTCTTTATCGTCACGGGGAAGCTGGTGGGCAAGGCTGCCTCTCAGACCAAGAGGGACACTCAGCGAGCAGAGAGAGCAGGGGTGGCCCACAGCAGGCCCTGGAGGAGGCAGATTCGGTTCCTCGAGGCCCAGGCACAGGAGTGCTGGAATAACAGAAGTTCCTCCTGCTGTCCTGGGAGAGAGAAGGTGTGTGTCTCACCCACAAGGCCTAGCGCGCATCATGAGATAGGGAGTAAGAGCAAGGACTTTGGGGGAAGTCCAGTCTGTGCGCTCAGTTACGTCATGTTTCATCACCGAGGGAGGCCGAGTGTGAGGCTTTTAAAAGGCGCCCATTATATTTTGACACTCCATCCTTCAAAAGCACAGCCTGATTCCCCTGCCCTTGAAGGTGACTGGCCGTTCCCCCTCATCCAGGCCGGGGCAGGAGCCTAGGCACCACAGAAATTCCTACGGCCAGCACTGTTGCTGTTCCCTGAACACCAACTGCTGGCCAGGTACCAGGATGAGTAGCTGCTCATTTGCTCGGCAAACCCGCCAATGGAGTAGCTACTACCATTAACATTCCCTTCTCAAAGACGAGGAAACTGTGGCAGCAGCAAATCACTCATATCAGCTAATGAGTCACAAAGCCAGGTGGGCGCCTCTGTGGCTGACCCTGAGCCTCCTTCTCAGCCACTATGTTCCCCTCCCGCCAGGCCACAGCTACTCGTAGAGCCCTAGACCGGCTGCCAGAGGCCTGGGCGTCAGTCCTGGCCCATGCCCGAAGCTAGGCCCTCTCCAATCTAGGTCAGTAAAATGGGGGTGTGTTCCCCACAGGGGACTGACTGCATGGCTGCGAGGATCCATTAACCAGACGAGGCCTTGGTGATGTGCAGGTCTGACCACAGGGAGGGTGGGAGCCCTCTGAGAGGTGGAAGCCAGTCTCCTTCCTAGCAGAGGAGGAGAGTAGCTGGACTCAGAGTCAGGCAGGATTAGGGGGTCATCAGAGGACCTGTGGGCACAGGGGCTCTGGGAGCCGACCTGGAAATTCATGGCAGAAGTTTGCACACAGTGGAAATCTTTAACACATCTCTAAGAAAACACTATTTGAGCAAGACTGTATGGTTTACATTTAGTTTTAATAGCTGTTGCAGGTAATATGCACCTCATCCTGGGTGTGCCAGCTAAGTGGTGCTCCCTCCCAGACCCGTCTCCCAGACAAGATCCTAGGGGGCCCACTGGACTCTCCCTGTCAGCCAAGTCTCCGCATCTCATCAGCTACCAGGAGGCCGTGTCTCCTACTCCCCTTGCTTCTGTGGGCTTCCTTCCCACGCCACTGCCCCACCTTGCTGCCGGCACCACCTCTGGCCTGTCTGGTCACTGCCACCACTTCCTGATGCTTCTCTACCTGGGTGCTCTTCCCTCTGACCACTTCTCCATCTTTCAGACTTGAGGGGTTTTCCTAAGGCACAATTGGGCTAATTTTCCTTCCTTGCTTTTAATTCTTAAGTGACTTCCATGGACCTTAAGATCAAGTCCAAATCCCTAAGTATTTCTAATGTAGCTTTTTGTGCCCAGGTACCCTGGACACAAACCCTGAGTCCTGTCATTGTACTTGAAAACTCCTCTGACTGGGGTTCATGGTGGTAATCAGAGAAGGCTTCTGGGAAGAAGTAACAACGAGGCTGGGGGCTAAAGGATGATTGAGAGTCCATACCATAGACAACACAGGAAAGGTGCTCCAGGACACCAGCACCCGAGGATCTTGCTTGAGGTGCCCCCCACATCCTCCACTCCCCTGTGCCTTGGAATTTCCAAGAGGAAGCAGAATTGTGGGCCTGACAGCCAGTTGTGCAATGTGGACATTCTGGGAAATACCGTCGGTCAGCGGGGTGGAGTCTGCACAGGAAAGGGGATGCAGGGCTGGATTTGCTGAGCCCAGATAAGCAGCCCTGAAATGCCCCAGAAAGGAAGCCCCCGTGTGCGGAAGCCTCATGTGCATGGGTGATAGCATACGTTTGGGATGGGCAGGTATTGACTGAAACTGCCATGCACAGCCAAGAGATAAAACGGCAGCAGAGGGCTGGCTCTCAGGGAGCAAGAGAGCATCCTGCAGAGTAGGAAAGGGACTGTGATGCTCTCCTCAGGGGGCCCAAGAAGATCCCTGGGTGGGTTCATGGTTGAGAGAGGAGGGTTCTGTACTCTGTTTTTAAAACCAACTGCAAAGGCAGGGCTGAGCAGGGATAGGCTGTGCCTGGGAAGCTGGAGAGCTTAAGTTTGACATCTGTTCAGAAAATGGGACTGATCCAGCATAATAATTTGAGGTGAATCAATCCCTCTACATGGCAGTTTGTCTCAAACCCAGCTCTTGACTTAAGGGGTGCCAGGGCCCCAGAAAAGAACCAGACTTGGCATCGATGAAGACACCTCTGTGGCAGCCCTGTGTGGCTGCCAGTTGCCATCAGTATGGGATGCTGAGCAGCTACCCCCTTTTGAGAACCTCAGTCTTCCCATCTATGAAATGGGAAGCTTAGTAACAACCTTTCTGCCCCCTAAGACAGTTGGAGGATCAAACAGGATAATGGAAATACAGTTACACAGGCAGCTGGCGAGTCACGTATAGCCATCAGTGTGGGTACAGGAGAAAAGAGGAAGACGCAGCCTCTGCCCACGTGGAGCTCATAGTCTGGTAGGGAGGCAGATAAGTAGCTGGACTAGAAAATCCTGTGTGGAAGGTACCCTGATGAGGGCAGTTCAAGGGCTGCAGGAGCATACAGCAGGAGTACCTCAAACCAGGGAAGTCTTCCTGGAAAATGTAGCTTCTGAGGTGAGACTGGAAGGAAAGAGGAAGATGCAGGTGGAAAGGGGAGAATGTTCAGGGTGTAGGTCAGGGAGAAGGGGCAAGGAAAGCACCTGAATGGCTCTTACTAGTTTAGCATCTTTCAGGCGTCGCCTCTTGGAAATCTATGGGAGTTGATGAGAGTCAGAACTTGACAAATGCTATGTGTTTCTGCATAGTGGAGAGGAAAGAGCTACAGGACATGGCTGTGTCCCAAGTCATAAATCAGATACAATAATAAATCTTAGGTGTGAACCTAGAAATTAGTACCACCCTCGAAGAATGCAAAGATGGAGACCCACATTATATTCCCATTCAATTTACCAATCTTGTTCATTTCCCCAAATGGAACAAGGATGATGGTGAACTAACACTTCCTCCAAGAAGCCTTCATGGACTTCCCCTGTGCTGAGTGAGTTACAACCTCCTGGGAACACCCGTGACCTCCAATATGGGCCCCACCTGGGACATATTCATACACCCTCACCCAGGTTAGTGCAGGCCACCTTGAGTCCTCTGACCTGTCCTGCCATCCCTGGAGCAGAGTCACTGGTGGACCTTGTTGTTATCCAGAACAACTGGCTGGTCGTTTTTCTGTGGTAGCCTGGTGACAAGTTCTAGTGCCTTCCAATCTGCTCCATGTCCGGAGCCCCGGAAGGCAGGCAGGCAGGCCCTCCAAAGGGGGGCTTTCGGAGACCTTAGCCCACTCTGTGAAAGTGAGATTTTCCACATGCAGATATTAGCTAATGGAGACCCTCATTACTTGTCATAGCATTAATTTTAGGAGATAGTCCTGGTGCATATTAGGAAGCTATTTTAGTGCCACACAAACTAGACACCTTTATTAGCCATCGGAGGTCAGGGAGGTAATTAAGTACTTGAGGTAGAAGGGAGAGATCACGCTTCACCTTGAGTCTGGTCATTTCCCCTGTGTTTCAGTGTTGTCAGCTCATCTGTCAGGCGCTGCCCACGGCCTGATGGAGTCTCAGGCATTCCATAGCAGAGGTGGGCAGGCAGAAGGGGGCCTGCCTGTGTTCCTTGATCTGAGTGAACAATGGGGCCTGACTGGTGTGCCCACATGTGTTGGAGGGTGGCATTTTGTGTGTCAGTGTGTGTTTGCGTGTGGTGTAAGCTCATTTGTGTGCGCACACCTGTGTGTGTGCATGTGTTTAGGAGTGAACATGTGCATGTGTGTGAACGAGGAGTCCATGCATGTGTATGTGTGTAAAGCACTTTCCAGTTGAGGTGGAGGAAAACAGAGTGGGCTGCTTGTGAAGAAGTGAGCTCCCTATCATTCGGGGTGCTCATTGGTACCCTGGGCAGCTGGCGTCTTGGGAGGAGCTCTTCTAAGGGAAGAGGGACACTGCAGAGGTGGTGGACGGACTCTTAGCCTCAGGATCCCAGGATTCTGGCTCTCTGGACTGGGATCCAGGAGACCGGGTTCCTGCTCATAGCTCTAGCATTGTCTAGTGGCCTGAGTGAATCCTTTGCCACCTCTGGGTCTCAGCTCCCACTGCCAGGGGGCTTTAGACAGGATACCTCTAGCTGCTTCCCAGGAAACTGGCAGTTCCATTTGTGCCCTCTTTGTAGGAGGCCCTCCTAGCACTACTTCAAATAGCTTTGGAGTCTCCCAGGCCAGCTCTGGGGCCCCTGTTCCCCGGCTGGGGCAATCAGACCTACTCTAGCGACTCTGCCCCTCTCCACTGGGGCTGTCAGCTTAGCTGGTGATGCTTCAGGAATGCCCCACAGCACCTTTGGGCACCCCCTTCCTCCCAATCTGCTACTCTGATTTCCTCTGGGCTCTTGGGAGAGACGCTGAAGCTATGAGGATCACAGCTTCCTTGCAAAACAAGCCGATGTGAGGCTTCACCTCCACACTCAGAAGGACTCCAATAGGCCTGGCCTCTGTGACTCACCCCAGGGCAGGATGGTAGGCTAAGGCTCTCCCAGGGTGCGCTCTGGTGACACGGAACAAGGCCCCCAGAACTCTTTCTGGCCACCCAGGGCTGCTGGCCACATGGTCACCCTGGCTTTGGGCACAGTACCTTACAGTTTACTAAGGCCCTTCTCTGTCTCTTGCTTAAGTACCCACATGGTCCTGGCAGCAGTCTCAGTCTATTGGACAAATGAGGAGAGGATGGCAACCCACTTAGGGGCGTGCAGCAAGCAAGGGACCAAGCTGGGTCGGGTCTAAACCTCTGGGACCTCCATGGGTGGACCCACTGTCCCTCTCTGCTTCTCCTGCAGCCTCTGGATGCTTAGCTAGGCAGATGCTTATGGAGTTGTGAGCTAAGTGGGCAGCATGGAGGGGCAGGGAGATGGCCTCTTTGGAGGGTTCAGGAGTTGCCACACCAGACTTGGGCTGGGTTCAGCTGCGTGACCTCGGGTAGGTCACTTCATCTTTCTGAGCCTTTTCTGCATCTATAAAATCTTGTCAGGGGGAAATGAGAAGGACCCAGGCATGTTTCTGGAGCTTAGCAGGTGTGTCACATATGGTGTCTCTTGCTCCTTTCCCTTCCCCTTAAAAACGAGTGGCTTGGAATAGGCTTGGGTCTCCTTTGCCAGGAAAGTAGATGGGAGCCAGTTTGCCGGTGAAAGTTCTGGCTTGGTTACCGACCTTGCCCTAACTCTGTCACCTCGAGTCGTACTCTCCCTTTCCTGCCAGGACCCATGGCAAACCCGGATGGCCCCAAATTGATCAGAGAGAAACGGGGCTGGAAAAGCATAGAGCCAGGGAAGGTGGGTGAGCATGGAGGATCAGAGGCCCCTGTCCTGTGCTGCCAGCATTCCTTCAGGGCTTGAGTGGCCCAGGGAGGGCACTTAGCACGCTTGGCTTAGGGTTTCATGCTGTGTCTCCCTGCCTGGCTGGGGTACCATCTGAGTCATCACTTTCCTCCCTGGCTCCTCCTGGGTGCCTGACACAGGGTGGCTGTTTGTGGAATAAACAAACAAATACGTTTAGCAGCCGGTGAGGCTTTCAGGAAACTTGCAGGGTCAGGGGAGTTAGTCCAGCTGGGAATGTAGAGTTAATGCGCGCCCTCATCCTGCTGATGAGGAAACTGAGGCCCAGGAGGAGCAGTCTTGGTAAGGCAGAGGACTCAGTGGACCAGAGCAAGGCTCAGTGGGGGAGGGGGGGGCGACCCAAGCTTGCGGATGGAGAAGAGCAGAAGGTAGCTGTGCTGAGGAGTTGGGGGGTCAAGGGGTCAAGAGGCTTTCTCCATACTAAGAAGCAAGAGCGCATGGTAGCCCCAGAGGGAAAGTGTGCAGCCACATTTGGAGCACTGCAGAAAGTTTAGTAAGGTCTGGACCTGCCTAGGCCGCAGGGTGAGGCGAGGACAGAGCTAGGGCTAGAACCCCATCTGGCCAGGCTCCTTACCCAGTGTTCACTCCACTGTGCACCCTACCCAAATCTAAGGGCCTGGACAGCCAGGAGAGGCTGGGGCTAGATGCCATTCTCCTAGCCTGTCTGCAGACCCCACATGGGAACTGGAAGCCAAGTCTCCTCCAGGCCCTGGGCCCTACTGGAGATGAGATCTGGTCCCCTGGACAGGGCATGTAAGGTTGCAGATGGCCTATGACTCTCAGGCTCATACAGACACCCTACATCTAGGGCTTTGTTTCCTCGGGGTGGTAGTTGGTAGTGCTGAGGGAGGAGGGAAGCATGGGTGGCCTCCTCACATGGTGGCAAATTTGGGCCATTGATTTGCATTTATTTCCTGCTCAAATGATCCAGGCTGGCTGCTACTGGGGTGGGGGGCGAAGGGGCTGCTCTTTAGCATTTTAAGTTTGTAGATAATTGGAGGAAAATAACTCCAATAATGAAATCACTGCTGGATCACATTCTGATACGTGACAAATCAATTCATTTATGATACCTTCTTTGTCACACTGAGCCATTCTGCCGCTCAGTGGAAACCTCTTAAATTAATAAAACTGTTAAATCCATAAAATCCTCCATTCCGAGTAGCACATCACAGCACAAGTTTGAATCATTAAAGAAATAAAACTGATAAATGTGAGCTGGGGAGTGTCTGTGTCTGCAAAGAGGGCTGGCTTTTAAGACAGATACAATGTAATAGCCATAAGCTCCAATATATCCTCACTCTGCAAAGCAGGGGGAGGGGAGGTGGGGCGGGGCCATCTGCGTATTCCAGCAGAGGCGGGTACAGGCCGAGCCCATGTGGGGCAAGCTGCTTTGCTGGTGACGTGTGGGACTTTGGCCTTTTAAGTAAAGCATGATTTAATAGCAAAGAGAAAAATATAAAGCCATTATTGGACCCTGTCGAACCTGGCTTAGCTCAACAGGGATTTTCCGCAATAGTTGCATTTGTCTGAAAGGGGAAGGATGGCATAGGCTGTTAGATCACACTGCCCAGGGAGTGGGAAGGGATAGACCAGTATGCCCAGGTAAGCCTGGGTGGCCTCCCAGCTTGACTGCTGGCTGGCTGTGTGACCTTGGGCAGACTGCAGCACTTCTCTGAGCTTCTCTTTCCTTAAACATAAACTTGAGATGGGGATGCTGATCTCAAAGAGAGGAGTGCATGAGCTGGTGCATGAGAAAGAGTTTTGTAAACCGAAAAGTACAAGGGGCTGGTCAGTTAATGGTCATTCTTGAATGTGGCCCCAGATGGTAAAGTTTCCTGCAATTCTTACACACAGGGTTGGATTTTTTGATGCATTGTGGGTGAGCCAAACACACACAGTATGTTCTGGTCACGTGCACTGTGAAGCTTTGTGCACACGAACCACAGCACATATATCACGTCAGTGCGCTCCATGTGTGTACCTTCTTCAAATGCGTAGATCCAGGAAAGAGCCCCCACATTACTTATTCAGGCAGATGGGCTCAGAAGAACGAACAGGAAGGCCAGCACACCGAAAACAGCCAATGAAGGCTCATTCTTCCTTTCACTTCTGTCCAGTTTAGAAAACACTTGCGTGAGTGTTCAGGGGTCTCTGTGTGCCAGGCATTGGGTAAGGGCGGGGAGGTGGGAGCCACAGGCAGTGAGATGCTGCCTGGCACTTTGGGTTTGATGAGGCCTTCTCCATTGTCCATGTGCCTTTTATTCTGATGGGACTGGAAGGTCGCTGAAGCCATGGCCTCGGCCTTCTTCTTCCCTCACCTCCTCCTGGCTCTTCTCTCATAAATGCACTCTGTAGCAGACAGGTTGTTCACTCACTCCCCAACCTAAAAACTGGGAGCTTATCCGATGCAGCAACTTTCAAACTTGATTCACCCACAATAAGGGAACTTTTTGCATTGCATCTCAGTACACACATACATGTTATGGAACATAATTTTTAGCAAACAAACTTACCCTTAATGCACGTTTGAGATTCTTCTTCACCCATTCCATTCTTTTCTCAGTTTTAAAAATGCTGTCTTGATCCACTAAATTAGTTTTATGATTCCCTAATGGGTGTGGCCAGTAGTTTGGATAATTAAGATCTGGTCCGCCTGCTCAGTTTTCTGACAAGGGACTTGCCAAAGGCCACACAAGACTGATCAGTCCCAGCCCCGCAGGCTGGGTGGGTCCAATCTCACAACCTCCTAGGCCATCTGCCTTTCCTGCCTACTCCTCTTTCTGGCTCAACCTAGGCCCCACCTCCCCATCAGTCACTGCAGGACTCAGGAGCTCCAGAGGGAAAGGAAGGGAGAACTGTCACCAGCGGCCTTGGTCCACTTTCTTGAAAAGAGAGTGGAAGTGACAAGATGGTTCACCTGCCCTCTCCACCCCACAGCGTTCAAAGGGGTCTGGGGGCGGGGGAGCCCATGCCTCTGGCATAATGAACCACATGGGCGCGGCAACCTGACAAGCCTTCACTTTCCCCTAATGTCAGGAATTCTTGACAGCCGGCAACGCGAGTGCTAATTGCCCGCCGGAGTGGGGGTGCCAGCCCGGCAATCCATATCAATCACGGGCATTGGCTGTGGCTGAGAGACAAGAAGTTTCCTTGGAAGCTGTCAGACCCTGGTGTGATTACTTGGGACTGCTGTGCCTGCTGGAGGCCACCAGGAACAATGGCCACCTGCCATCCCACTGCCTTGGTGGCTTGGCCCTGGGCACCGCTGGCTTGCTGGGCGCTGCTGACAGGTGTGGGGCAAACACTCAGCCTGCCTGGCTTGCCTTGATGTTGTGTCACTGTGCCCATCACTCAGGGACCAATGGGCTGCCCTCCCTTCTCTTACAGAGGAAAGCTTTGGGTCAGGTTTTTTTGTTTAATCAAATGTTTTTTTCCCTTGTGGGGAAACTAAAATGGATCCCCAAAGTGGCTTTCAAAACTAAGTAAGAGACACTGTGAAGAAAGATGGCGGCGTGAGAGGTGAGACAGAGAACTCCTCCCAAAACCAGAGATAGTGAGAAAATATAGTTAATACAACTAACCCTAAAATAGCAACAGGAAAGAAGGCTGCACCAGACTGCATACAGACCTCAGGAACAGAGCAGACCTCACGAAACAGGGTAACATACGAAAGCCTTGATCCGGTGGGACCCGAGCCCTTCACCCACCCCAGCTCACTGGCGGGAGGAAGAGAAATGGAGCAGGGAGGGGGTGGAAGCCTAGAACTGCTGAACACCCAGCCCTGGAGGTCTGCTCTGTGAGCAGAAACCTACACTGTGTGGTGCTCTGGAGGATGGGGAGCTGGGACAGGCTGAGTGCTTGAGAAACAGATTCTGGCCGTTTGTGGAGGACAGGATCCACACTCAGCAGCTCTGGGACTAAGGAAAGGCAGGCAATCTGACAGGCTACCTAGCAGCGAGAGGGCTGCTGAAGGGGCGTGGTTTGCACAGAGCTTGCTGCATGGGAGAAGGGATATGGGGACAAGGTTGTCTGGGCGCACTTTGCCCAGCAGATTGGGAACTTTGAGGAGCTTCAGCCATTCCATATCCCTGGCTGGCTACTCAGCTCCAAGGCCCCCCACTGTGACACGCAGCCTGCCGAGCCTTCCTATTGGCCTGCAGGCACCTGCTTGTAAACCGGCAGTCACTGTGCTGGCATCAGGCCAGTCAGAGGGAGGACCTGCCTACAACAGCTAGAGACGCAGAGCACAGAGGCTTACACCTGTGTGCTCAGCCCACTGGCTCTCATACGGGAGACAGGCACTGCAGGTGGGATTCAGGAAACAGCTCTTTTCTCCCCCCAGGCACCAGCTCTGTTCCCCTACAACTCCCAACCTCACTCTAGGGGCTGAGCAGCTCCAGAGACTGGAGCTTCTGGGCACTAGAGGGCACCACACAGAAATATGAAAGGTCAAAAGAACATGGTTCAGACCAAAATCTCACAAACCCCAGAAAAAGGGCCAAATGAAACTGAACTCACCAATCTTCCTGAAAGAGAGTTCAAAATAAAAATCATAAACATGCTTATGGAGGTACAGAAAAATATTCAAGAACTTAGGAACGAATTTAAGATGGAGAGTCAATCATTAAGAAATTCCATATCTGAAATGAAACATACAATGGAGGGATTTAAGAGCAGATTAGATGTAGTAGAGGAGATGGTAAATGGAATAGAAATTAGAGAAGAGGAATATAAAGAAGCTGAGGCACAGAGAGAAAAAAGAATCTCTAAGAATGAAAGAATATTGAGAGAACTGTGTGACCAATCCAAGCAGAACAATATTCACATAATAGGGGTACCAGAAGAAGAAGAAGAGAGAAAAAGGGATAGAAAGAGTCACTGAGGAGATAATTGCTGAAAACTTCCCCAATCTGGGGAAGGAGATAGTCTCTCAAGCCATGGAGATGCACTGATCTCCCAACACAAGGGACCCAAGGAAGATGACATCAAGACATATAATAATTAAAATGGCAAAGATCAAGGATAAAGACAGACTTTTAAAAGCAGCTAAAGAGAGAAAAAAGATCACATACAAAGGAAAACCCATTACGCTGTCATCAGATTTCTCAACAGAAACCTTACAGGCCAGAAGGGAGTGGCATGATATATTTAATGCAATGAAGCAGAAGGGCCTTGAACCAAGAATACTCTTCCCGGCAAGGTTATCATTTAAATTTGAAGGAGGAATTAAACAATTTTCAGATAAGCAAAAGCTGAGAGAATTTACCTCCCACAAACCACCTCTACAATGCATTTTGGAGGGACTCCTAGAGATGGAAGTATTCCTAAGACTAAATAGATGTCACCCCAGGGATAGATAAAGAGTACAGAATATGATTCATAATATATAAAGAATGGAGGAGGAAGAAAAAGGAGGAAAAAAAGAAAAGAATCTTTAGGTTGTGTTTGTGATAGCATATGAAGTGAGTTAAATTAGACTGTTAGTAAGGGAATTACCCTTGAACCTTTGGTAACCACGAATCTAAAGCCTGCAATGGCAATAAGTACATACCTATCGATAATCACCCTAAATGTAAATGGTCTGAATGCACCAATCAAAAGATATAGAGTCAATGAATGGATAAAAAAAAGACCCATCTATACGCTGCCTACAAGACACTCACTTCAAACCCAAAGACATACACAGACTAAAACTGAAGGGATGGAAAAAGATATTTCATGCAACTAATAGGGAGAAAAAAGCAGGAGTTGCAGTACTTGTATCAGACAAAATAGACTTCAAAACAAAGAAAGTCACAAGGGACAAAGAAGGACATTACATAATGATAAAGGGTCAGTTCAACAAGAGGATATAACTATTATAAATATCTATGCACCCAACACAGGATCACCTATATATGTGAAACAAATACTAACAGAATTAAAGGGGGAAATAGAATGCAATGCATTCATTTTGGGGGGCTTCAACACACCACTCACTCCAAAGGACAGATCAAACAGACAGAAAATAAATAAAGAGACAGAGGCACTGAACAATGTATTAGAACAGATGGATGTAACAGACATCTACAGAACACTCCATCCAAAAGCAACAGGATACACATTCTTTTCAAGTGCACATGGAACATTTTCAAGACTAGATCATATACTAGGCCACAAAAAGAACCTCAGTAAATTCAAAAAGATTGAAATTGTACCAACCAGCTTCTCAGATCACAAAGGTATGAAACTAGAAAGAAATTACTCAAAGAAAATGAAAAATCCCACAAACACATGGAGGCTTAATAACATGCTCCTAAATAATCAATGGATCAATGACCAAATAAAAACAGAGAACAAGCAATATATGGAGACAAATGAAAACAATAACTCAACACTGCAAAATCTGTGGTACGCAGCAAAGGCCATGCTAAGAGGGAAATGTATTGCAATACAGGCCTACCTCAGGAAGGAACAATCCCAAATGAATAGTCTAAACTCACAATTAAGGAAACTAGAAAAACAAGAACAAATGAGGCCCAAAGTTAGTAGAAGGAGGGACATAATAAAGATTAAGGCAGAAATAAATAAAATTGAGAAGAATAAAATAATAGAATCAATGAAAGTAGGAGCTGGTTCTTTGAGAAAATAAACAAAATAGATAAACCCCTAGCCAGACTTATCAAGAAAAAAAGAGAGTCTACACACCTAAACAGAATCAGAAATGAGAAAGAAAAATCACTACAGACACCACAGAAATACAAAGAATTATGAGAGAATACTATGAAAAATTATATGCTAACAAACTGGATATCCTAGAAGAAATGGACAACTTTCTAGAAAAATACAACCTTCCAAGGCTGACCCAGGAAGAAACAGAAAATCTGAATAGACCAATTACCAGCAAAGAAATTGAATTGGTAATCAAAAAAATACCTTAAAACAAAACCCCTGGACCAGATGATTTCACTGCTGAATCTTTAAAAAAAATTTAGTGAAGACCTAATACCCATCCTCCTTAAAGTTTTCCAAAAAGTAGAAGAGGAGGGAATACTCCCAAACTCATTCTAAGAGGCCAACATCATACTAATACCAAAACCAGGCAAAGACACCACAAAAAAAGAAAACTATACACCAATATCCCTGATGAACATAAATGCAAAACTACTCAACAAAATATTAGCAAACCAAATTCAAAAATACATGAAAAAGATCACCCATCATGATCAAGTGGAATTCATCCCAGGGATGCAAGGATGGTACAACATTCGAAAATCCATCAACATCATCCACTACATCAACAAAAAGAAGGACAAAAACCACATGATCATCTCCATAGATGCTGAAAAAGCATTCTACAAAATTCAACATACATTCATGATAAAAGCTCTCAACAAAATGGGTATAGAGGGCAAGTACCTCAACATAATAAAGGCCATATATAACAAACCCACAGCCAACATTATATTTAACAGCAAGAAGCTGAAAACTTTTCCTTTAAGATTGGGAATAAGACAAGGATGCCCACTCTCCCCACTTTTATTCAACATAGTACTGGAGGTTCTAGCCATGGCCATCAGACAACACAAAGAAATAAAAGGCATCCAGGTTGGCAAGGAAGAAGTTAAACTGTCCCTGTTTGCAGATGACATGATATTGTACATAAAAAACCCTTAAGAATCCACTCCAAAACTACTAGATCCAATATCTGAATTCAGTGAAGTTGCAGGATACAAAATTAATACACAGAAATCTGTTGCATTCTTATACACTAACGATGAACTAGCAGAAAGAGAAATCAGGAAAACAATTTCATTCATAATTGCATCAAAAAGAATAAAACACCTAGGAATAAACCTAACCAAGGAAGTGAAAGACCTGTACTCTGAAAACTACAAGACACTCATGAGAGAAATTAAAGAAGATACCAATAAATGGAAACACATCCCATGCTCATGGATAGGAAGAATTATTATTGTCAAAATGGCCATCCTGCCTAAAGCAATATACAGATTCAATGCAATCCCAATCAAAATATCAACAGCATTCTTCAATGAACTAGAGCAAATAATTCTAAAATTCATATGGAACCACAGAAGACCCCGAATAGCCAAAGCAACCCTGAGAAGGAAGAATAAAGCGGGGGGAATTACGCTCCCTGACTTCAAGCTCTACTAAAGCCACACTAATCAAGACAATTTTGTACTGGCACAAGAACAGACCCATAGACCAGTGGAACAGACTAGGCAGCCAGATATAAACCCAAGCATATATGGTCAATTAATATATGATAAAAGAGCCATGGACATACAATGGGGAAATGACAGCCTCTTTAACAGCTAGTGTTGGCAAAACTGGACAGCTATATGCAAGCAAATGAAACTGGATTTTTGCCTAACCCCATACACAAAAGTAAACTCAAAATGGCTCAAAGACCTAAATGTAAGTCATGAAACCATAAAACTCTTAGAAAAAAACATAGGCAAAAATCTCTTGGACATACACATGAGCAACTTCATGAACATATCTCCCCAGGCAAGGGAAACAAAAGCAAAAATGAACAAGTGGGACAATATCAAACTAATAAGCTTCTGTACAGCAAAGGACACCATCAGTAGTAGAACAAAAAGACATCCTACAGTATGGGAGAATATATTCATAAATGACATATCCAATAAGGGGTTGACATCCAAATTATATAAAGAGCTCATGCACCTCAACAAACAAAAAGCAAATAGGTCAATTAAAAAGTGGGCAGAGGAGCTGAACAGACATTTCTCCAAAGAAGAAATTCAGATGGCCAACAGGCACATGAAAAGATGCTCCACATTGTAATCATCAGAGAAATGCAAATTAAAACCACAATGAGATATCACCTCGCACCAGTTAGGATGGCCACCATCCAAAAGATAAACAACAACAAATGTTGGTGAGGATGTGGAGAAAGGGGAACCCTCCTACACTGCTGGTGGGAATGTAAATTAGTTCAACCATTGTGGAAAGCAGGATGGAGGTTCCTCAAAAAACTCAAAATAGAAATACCATTTGACCCAGGAATTCCACTCCTAGGAATTTACCCTAAGAATGCAGCAGTACGGTTTGAAAAAGATATATGCACCCCTATGTTTATCGCAGCACTATTTACAATAGCCAAGAAATGGAAGCAACCTAAGTGTCCATAAGTAGATGAACGGATAAAGAAGATGTGGTACATATACACAATGGAATATTATTCAGCCGTAAGAAGAAAACAAATCGTACCCTTTGCAACAACATGGATGGAGCTAGAGGATATTATGCTCAGTGAAATAAGCCAGGCAGAGAAAGACAAGTAGCAAATGATTTCACTCGTCTGTGGAGTATAAGGACAAAGAAAAAACTGAAGGAACAAAACAGCAGCAGACTCACAGAACCCAAGAATGGACTAACAGTTACCAAAGGGAAATGGACTGGGGAAGATGGGTGGGAAGGGAGGGATAAGGGGGAAAAGGGGGTATTACAATTAGCACACATAATATAATGGGGGTGGGGAATACAGGGAAGGCAGTATAACGCAGAGAAGACAAGTAGTGATTCTATAGCATCTTACTATGCTGATGGACAGTGACTGTAATGGGGTATGTGGTGGGGACTTGATAATAGGGGGAGTCTAGTAACCATAATGTTGCTCATGTAATTGCACATTAATAAGACCAAAATAAAAAACAAATAAATAAAAATAAAAAATAAAAAGAAAGAAAGAAAGAAAATAAGTAAGAGCTGCTAAGGGGAACTGGGAGGCTCAGTGCGTGAAGTTCAGGACACTCCATCCTGTGTCAGGTTAAATCTGTGTTTCAGATCAGGCTTTCTATAACGACACTGACTCACAAACGTTAGCGGGTATCAGAATCACCTGGAGGGCTGGTTTGACCAGTGTTGGTGGGTCCCAGGCCTGGGTGGGGCCATCATCTGCATTTCTAACAAATTCTTGCTGCTGCTGCTGGACCATGGGCATACAGTGAGACCCATTGTTCTAGAAAGTGTTTCCCATGCTGTGCGTGTGTGCGTTGCTTATATCTGGGGGACTTCTTCAAAATACACATGCTACTACATCAGCCCAAACCTAGAACCAGAACTTTCAGACCATTGCTGGGAGCCTGAGGAGTCAGATATACCCTGGGGCTCCTGGGCCTGGAATGCTGGGGCTGGTCACAAGTTGGTCACGAGATATGTCATGTCTCAGTTAAGGGCGGGAAGTACTTTTTGAACATTTGAAGTTTAGAGAAGCAAAGGCTGCCTACCAAAATAGTGAGCCCCCGGTTGTGGTGGGGTCCAAGCCCAATTTGGGCCACCAACCTTTAGGCTGTGCTACAAGGGACCTTGAATGAGGTAGATTGGATGGTATTCTGTGAAGGTTTTCCTTCCTAAGAGACATCTGTGAAATGAGACTTTGGGAACATAAGACTTTGGGCTGGATTTGGGTTTAGAAGGCTCTCTCCCATGTCCCAGAATGGCCTGTGGCTCAGTGGTTTAATTTCCCATCACACTAACTTCAGAACCAGCTAGTTCTTCAGGCACCATCTCATCCACTCCCCAGGCTGATCCTCTAGCCTCCACCTCCCTGTGAGACAGGCAGGCAGCTGTGTTCCCACACTGACAGATGAGGAAATGGAGGGCCAGGTAGGTTAAATGACTTGTCCAGAGGCCCACCACACTTCCTTAGGGTCTCCTGGGGGGCAGGAGCTAGGCTACTCAGGCATTCCTGGTGGTAGAGGTGCACAGCAGCATGTAAGGCTATACAGCCCAGCAGAGTGGAATGAATAATGGCATATGTCCAGGAGCCTGGTAAAGAGGCCTCTGAGTTGCCTACAGTGTCCTCCGGTGGATCTAAGGGTCAGGCCTGGTTAAAGGGCTTTTTGAGGCTCCAGTCAGTCTGTGTTCTGGGGGTCTGACTGCTCCCAGGAATCACAGTCCAGCACCCTGCCTCTCAGTAGGCAGCCTTACCCTTCCTGGGGCCTTCCCCCACCACTTCTGTATGCTCACACCTTGCTATGGCTTTTTTTTTTTAAAGAAAAAACAGCTTTACTGAGTTGTAATTTACACACCATGACAGCGTCCATTGGAAGTGCACAGTGGGATGAGTTTTGTAAATTTATGCAGGGGGCAGCCATCACCACAATACAGTTTTAGAACATTTTCATCACTCCAAAAAGCTCCCTCATACCTGTTTTCAGTCAATCCCTGTTCCTGCTCTCAGCCCAAGAACTACCAATGTTCTACTTTCTTTTTCTAGAGTTCTGCCTTTTCTAAAAGTATCGTGCAGATATAAGCATGCAATAAATAATCTTTTGTGTCCGACATCTGTAATTTAGCATGTTTAGGTGCCCCCATGTTGTTTCAGGTGTCAGGTCTTCTGTTCTTTTTATTGCCAAGTAGTAGTCTAATGTATGGCTAGCCCACACTTTATTTATCCATTCACCAGATCATGAGCATTAGGGTTGCTTCAAATTTGGGCAATTCCAAATAACACTGCCGTGAACATTCTCACAGAAGTCTATGTAGACATATATTTTCCTTTCTCTTGGGTAGATACCTAGGAGTCATATTCTAAGCATATGCTTAACTTTTAAAGAAACTACTCAATTGTTTTCCAAAGTGGCTGTACCATTTATAGATACAATGTATAAAGGTTTCAGTTTCTCCACGTGCTCTTCAACACTTGTTATTGTCTCTCATTTTTATTAGAGCCATTCAACTGGGTATATAGGAGTGTCTCTAATTTGTGTTTCCCTGATGACTAATGATACTAAGTTTCTTTTTATAGGCTTGTTAGCCATTAGTATATCTTTGGTTAAGTCTTTATTCAAATCTTTTGCTTTTAATAATTGGGTTGTTTGTTTTATTATTGAGTTATAAAATTTCTCCATATTTTATCAGTACCGGTCCTTTATTAAATATTGGATTTGCAAGGATTTTCTCCCAGTCGGTGATTCGTCCTCTCATTTTCTTAATAATCTTTTGAAGTGCAAAAGTTTTAAATTTTAATGAAGTCCAGTATATCCTTTTTTTCTATTATGGATCATATCATGGTATCATATCTAAGAAATCTTTGCTTAACTCAAAGACACAAGGATTTTCTCCTGTATTTTCCCCTAGGAATTAATATAGTTTTAGCTGTTATATTGAGATCTATGATGTACTGTGGGTTAATTTTGTATATGGTATTAGGTAAGAATCTACATTTGTTTTGTTTTGTTTTGTTTTTGGCATACAGATATCCAACTGTTTCAACAAATTTATACTTGTTGAAAAGACTACTCTTTCCTCATTGAACTGTCTTGGGCACTTTGTTGCAAATCAATTGATCATACATACGTAGGTTAATTCTGGGTTATCTAGTCTGTGGCATTGATCCATGCACCTATCTTTATACTAATACAATGCTGTCTTGAGTACTGTAGCTTTATAGTAAAATTTGAAATCTAGTTGTGTAAGTCCTCCAACTTTGTTCTTGTTTTGCAAAATTGTTTTGGCTATTTTAGGTTATTTTCATTTCCATATAAATTTTAGGATCTGCTTGTAAATTTCTACAAAAAAAAAAAAAGGCCTGCTGAGAGTTTGATAGAGATTTGGTAGGGATTTTGATGTCAATTTGGGGAAACATGCCATCTTAACAATTTTGAGTCTTCCAATTCATGAACATTTGCTTGGATCTCCACTTATTTAGGTCTTATTTAATTTCTTTTGGCAGTATTTTATAGTTTTCTGTATATAATTATTTTATTTATTTTGTTAAATTTATTTCTAAATACTTTCTTCTTTTTGATGCTATTGTGAATGAATTGTTTTCTTAATTTTATTTTCAGATTATTCCTAGGTAGTGGATAGAAATATGATTGATTTTTGTGTATCTTTTAAGCTGGGATGGTTTTAAAACCAAAATGTCTCATTGCTGCTCTGAGAGATGGGATCTACGCCCTGCCCTTGAGTCTAGCTCGGAAAATTCTTGATCAGTAAAATATGGCAGAAGTAACTCGGGGCCAGTTTCCAGCTCTTTAGAAGCTAGCAGCCTCCATTTCCTGTCTCTTAGGATACTTGCTGCTGGAGCCCAGCCACCATGCTGTGAGGAAGTCCAAGCAGCCTGACAAGGGCCCATATGGAAGTCTGTGAGGAGAGGAACTGAAGCCTCCAGTCCTCAGCTGCACCAACTTGCCAGCCATGGGAGGGAGCTGCTTGGAAGTGGATCCTCCCGGCTTCGGGTGAACGGCTCTACTGGTGCTGCACGGAGTAGAAATGAGTATTCCCTCCTGGTCCTCGTCATAAGTGCAGATTTGTGAGCAAGATAAATAGCCATTGTTGATTAGAGCCACTAAGTTTCTGAGGTGGTTTTTTTTATTACAGAACTAGATCATTGGAATATTTGCCCTCTGGGTCTGATTAAGTACTCAGGTGAAAGAAATAAAGGGGAAAGGCAGAGAGAAGGAAGGAATGTCAAAAGGCAGACAGGCAGGAAGGAAAAAGGAAGGGAGTAAGGTGTGTGAGGATTTGAGCACCTGCTCTGTGCTAGACACGTGTGCTGATCATTCGAGTCAGACTAGCTCACAGACACAATGGCCTTGCCACAAGCACACTGTGAGTGCCCGATCTCAGGCAGGCCCTTTCCCCTGTGGGGCCTCAGTCTCCCCATCTGTACAAAGGGGGCGCTTGACTCTCTCTGCCATGACCCAGGAGAAAGGCCTCTGGGCTGAAGCTGAAGCTGGTGCTGTGTCTGGAGCTGCTTGGGGCCACCCTGGAAGGCCATCTGTGGCCATGGATTGCGTGTCACTCTAAGAGTCTGAGTGCTTGTCTGAACTGCCATGCGCAGAGCGGGGAGGAGGAAGAGAGGGAAGACAAGAAGAAAACCAGGTAATAGTTACAGTGATACGTGGTGTATTGTTCTGCTTCTTTCTTTGGTACATTATTTTTAATCAAACCTTTTATTTTGAGGTGATTGTGAATTTACATTCAGTGGTAAGAAATAACACAGATGTCCATCCATCCGTATAACCTTTACCCAGTTTCCCCCAGTGGTAACATCATAGCACAATAGTACAACCAGGCCGATGACATTGACAAGGCAGGAAAGGTTCCCTCACCACTAATATGCTTCTTTGTTGAGAGCAGGTTTCCACGTGAGTAAGGAGGTAGTCCCGGTCAGGGGGGACCGGGGAGCACGGGCACAGCCAAGGAAGGATGATGTCCCCCTGCTTTCACCCTGCTGGGGCGGGGCTGTCTGAGGGAGGAGGCAAAGGCAGAGCAGGGGCGGCGCCACATCCCACGAGCTGGGGAGCCCTGGCTGAGCTGGCTGTCCGCTCAGAAGGGAGGACTCTGGCAGGGAGTGGGGAGGCTGTCCTGGGATAGAGGGAGGAGGTGAGGCCCTCGTGGCCTGCAGGGCCGAATGGTGGGGGAGGCTGATCCCAGGCTCAGGGTAAGGCTACAGGAGTGCACATCACTGGAGATGCACTGGGAGAGATAGACTGTCTGCTAGGCCCACCTGCGTGGAGCCTGGGTGCCCATGAAGGCTGGACTAGATGATTCTTGGAAGTCCCTCCAGCCCCGAGATGCTGCTTTGGGGACTGTGATGCCAGATCAGAATTCCCAGGGCTCTGTCCTGGCTGGGCCGCTCTGTGTCCCCTGCCCCCAACCTCCCCTCCTGGCACAGCCCTTCTCTGTTCTGGCCTCACAGAGTCCAGGGCTCCTGTGCTGCCCTGTCCTCCCAGGACCAATCATGGTAACGAGGCCCAAGGTCAGTCCTGTTTGTTTGGAGTTGTCTGGAGAGCAAAGCCTGAGTGGGAGGGGGCAAGGTGGGGGCGCTGGCAGTGCTGACAGGTGGCAGCTGGGCCTGCCTTGCACGTGCCTCTGGGCAGCCTGACCTCTCTGCTACGGCTCCCTTCTTGGTGTGCTAATCTTTGTATGCCATCCCCATGGTGTGGACCCCTTTCTTTTCACTCTTTTCATGCCTGTCTTTTCTATGTCCTTCAGTTCTCAGTCAAAGGGACACTTCCTCAGAGAGGCCCTTCCTGACTGCCACAAAACACATTCCCTTCCTCTTCTTGATAGCTCATCTACCTTCTGTTTGTTTTTCCCCTGGCACTATCACAGTCTGTTATTGTCTGTTGGTTCATGAGTTCTTGGTCTGGTCTGTTTGTCTTGCTGGACTCGCAGCTCAGGTGGGAGAGGAAGGCCCTTTGGGTGTGTCCTGGGCTGTGCCCCCGCACCCAGTGAATGAATGAACAGTAATGGCTAACACTTGTACAGTATTTATAGGCAGTAGGCAGTGTTCTAAACTACCTATATTAAGGAATAAATCCTCTTAACAAACTAGGAGGTAGATGCTATTATTATTCTCATTTTATAGATGCGAAACCAGGACAAAAAGTTTGTGTGTCCATAGCTCGTCAGTGAAGAGGCTGGGATTTGAACCCAGGGAATCGGGTGCCGGAGGCCATGCTCTCAGTCTGAAGGACTGATGCCCACCTCCCTTCTGGCCCTGCCGTGCTTCGCTGGGGTCCATTGCTCCCCGGTGTATATACGCATGGAGCCGCCTCCCTGCCTCCCCTCATTCTCCTCTCCTGGCTGAGTGCTCTGAGTGCACTAGGCTAGCAGGTCCTGGCAGCCTCTTCCCTCTCAGAAGTCCTGTGAGGGGGACTTGTCATCCTCTTATGCCAAAGGGGAAACTGAGTCTGTGCAGGGAAAGAAAGTGAGCTCCTGGCTTTCTCCAGTCCAGGGCCCTTTCTCTGCCTTTTAGGTATATGACCTCAGAGGTGGTATTTGAAAAGGCTGGGTGGGCTCCCAGATGGGGCTCTTCTTATTTCCCCACAGCTCTGGGAGGAGGGCATCCGGCATGGCTTTTATCTCCATTCTGCTGATGGAGAAACTGAGGTGAAGCCTGTTGCCTGTGGTCATCTAGCCGAAGAAGACACAGACCTCCTGGCTTCCAGCCCTGGGTTCTATCCAGGGTACCTGTGACACCAGGTGGCAGAGGTTCCTGAGTGGCTTTGCAGGCTCACCTGCCCCAGAGTCAGGGCGGAAAGTCAAGGAGGCTTGAACACCAGGAGCAACAGAGACCAAACTTCATGGAAGGTAGTCTTTGAGATGTAGGCCCAGCCAGTGATGAATGAATGCATGAGTCAATGAATGATTCCCTGATGTATGCCCTACAGTGGAGGCTTAGCCCCGCAGCAGGCACCTGTAGGGGCCAACTGCCCACTGAGTCTCCCAGAACCAGCTTGTTGGTCCTAATAGCTCAGGCTGGGGAGAAAATGGTCCCTTCTTTAAGGGAGAGGCAAATCCAGAGATATGGAAGGCTTTTTGGAAGAGGTGGCCTTGGCACTGAGCGTGGAAGGTTGGGGATAGAAGCCCTTCCTGGGCCGAAGGATGAGACCTAACAGAGTCATCAGAACCGTGGATTCAGTTAGATTCCATCACTAGGATGGAGAGAGGGCAGGATGCAGGAAGGGCTCAGACCCTCGGTGTGGGGTGAGAGTCTGCGCTTCCCTTCTATGGGACCCAGAGCAGCCAGGATCACAATGGGAGGACCATTTCTCTGGCTCCTCCCAGCATTTTCCTAGAGCCTCCTAACCCATCTTTTTCTGAATCCCATCACCTCCTTGACAGTGAACTCTAAGGACTTGCTGGGTTAGATTTAGTACACGTGGGCCCTGCATCAAAGACTTCCTTGCAGCCCATGAAAACCCAGACTTTGAGAGGAAGGGACTTACATTTCTTGAAGCCTCAAAGGAGGCAGGCATTTTATATACCATCATTTCTTCCTCACAAGAACCCATGAAGAAGCTACTGTTCTTTTCGTATTTAAACAGCTTTAAGTTCGCCTGTTCACAGTGTACATACAGATCAATGGTTTTCAGAGTATTTTAGAGTTGGGCATTTGGGACCTTCCCTCATCTCCCAGAAAAACAGTGTGCCCATTAGCAGTCACTCTGCATTTCCTCCGCCCACCCCGCAGGCAGACCAAAGCAGGAGAGGGCCTAATGAATGCCTTTCACTCAGCTAGCCGACTTCCACCCTTATCAAGTCCCATCCACTTCTATCATTTTTGTCGGTGCTGTTGTTGAAGAATCTCAGTTGATGTTATTCCAGGTGTGGGCTGTGGACCAGTGGCATGGGTGTCCCCTGGAATTAGTTAGAAATGCAGACTCCCCGGCCCCACCCTAGCCTACCAAGTTAGAATTGGCGTTTTCCCTAGAGCTCCAGGGGATTCACCTGCACAGTAGTATTTGACCAGCTCTGGGATGAAACCAAACTAAAGACTTCCTGTGACACATCACCTGCCATGCGCACCTCTGATACAGGGACACTGTCCTCCATAACTACCAGGCCATTATTACAGTGATTGAAACAAGCAGTAATTGCCATTCCGAAAGGAGGAAACAGACCCAGAGAGTTTATGCCCCTTGCGCCAGGTCCCACCTAGGAATGCAGAGCAGGATTTGAACCCACACCCATCTGGCTGCATACCTCCCTTCCACCCTCATTATTCTGAGGGGCCTTCAACCATGGCCAAAGTCCCCTGCTCTCATCAAGAGCTGCCCGGAGCTCATGGCAGAGTGCTCTGTGGATGCCAAGACACATGAGCTGCTCACTCCCTCTCTTTTTGGAGTGACAGGGTGGCAACAGTGGAGCCTCAGATGATGACTAGGTCGCCAGATGACCATGGTCAGCCTGGCAGTCGTCCCACTGATGATGTGAGAACAGAGGGAGAGGCTAGCTGCTGGGGCCACGGTCAGCCTCTCTCCAGACCCAACCTGCCATTGACCTGCTGTGACCTGGCCAGCCGCTCCCCTTCTCAGAACCTCTGCTTCCTTTCGTGGGAGGCCAGGTAAGGTGACCTGGGCCTGGACCCGAGAGAGCAGGTGTACGATGTGCTCCTCACCGCGCCCCGCTGGTGGGCCAGTCTGGGCTCTAGCGTGGTGGTATTCACTGAGTAACTCCTCTCTCCTCCCCTATCTGAGCTCCACTGTTGCGTGAGGAGCATCTGCTTGCTAAGAGATACCTGATGAGAAAAGGAGAATGGGTTCTTTCTTTGAGTTTTCTCCAATGGAGCAGAATCAGGGCTAGCATGCTTAGGGCCCAGCAAGGGTCTGTCCTGGGCATGGGGGGCAGGAGAGTCGGGTGGAGACAGACGAGGAAGGGCAAGTCTGGACATAACCCTCTAGGAACTGGCAAGCAGAGGCGGAGGGAGGTTTTGTAGGAGACCCCATCCCAGCATCAGCACCAGGGGTCCCAACCCCTCATTTTATGGATGGGGAAATTGAGACGGCACCGCCAGAACTCAGGGAGTCTCAGGGCTTCCCTGGCGCTAATGCTGGTGGCACCTCTGACAAACGCCATCCGACTGCGCATGGGCATTGTTTGTTTACTTGTCCATCTTCCCCACCCAGACTGTGACTTCTGTGCAACAGGGGACAGTCCCCAGCACCAGGGCAGCCTTGCCTGTTGGAGTTTCCCAGGGAATATTAGCCAAATGCTTGAAGGGGTGCTGTCAGTTGGTATTCAGTGTGTGTCAAATGAGTGCAGGTTCCTGCAATTGGGAGGTCAGGGCCAGATAACCCACAGTGCACATTTGTGGGAAGCGGTAGGAAAGGTCTATTCTAAGAGGTAAGGTTTACCCATGGCCTTGGAGGGTGCTACAGGCAGACAGGAGAGGCATTTTAATTGCTTTCCATAAATAACTATACTATCAACTTGCTTGACTTCGTTGTAGGCTGTCTCTAATCTAAGGAAGCCCTTTCCCCATGCTGTGCTGAGCTAGACCCCAGGGGGAGTTTATATTTGAGAAAAATATATTATTGATTGACATGGAAAATCCATGGGACCTGGGGCAGGGAAGCTTGGGAAGGGCTTCAGATAGGGGACACTTGAGAAGGGCTGTGAATGATGCATAGGAGATTACACGGGAGGTAAGACAGGAAAGACCGTCTATGCTAAGGGAGCAGCGGATGTGAAGTCATGGAGAGAAGTGTGTCTGAGGAATGTGGAAAGGCACTGCAGCTTGCCTGCAGGGTGCCAGGTTGGTTGAGGACATCTTACAAAAACTTGTGAATATCAGTCTGTGGAGTTTGGGCATTATCCTGCAGTTCATTCAATCAGGCATTCATCTCACTAATATTCGCTGAGCACTATGTTTCAAGCTCTGGCTAGGTGCTGGGCATACCTTGGTGAAAAACAAGAATTTGGTCCCTATCTTTATGGAGCTCAGTGTCTACAAGGGATCCACAGAAAATGCCTAAGAAGTAAGTGAGATGGTCAAACCGGGATCTTGGAAAAATTAAGTACTATGGTAGCTGAAATGGAGGATGGACCAGAAGGTAGAGGAGGGAGACTGGAGGCTGGTTGAAAGGAGACTGGAAAGAGGACAGGTAAGAGAGGAGGGTGTGAGCCAGGGCTGTGGGCAGGGGATGGAGGTGGGTGATGTGTGCTAGATTCAAGGCAGCTGCACAGTGTCTGCTAATCGTGCCGTGAGAGAGGCAGTCTAACTTTTGACCCTTGAACCTGAGCTGGCCTTAGCAGCTCCCCAAGATTTTAGTATAAGTATGTTGCAAGTATTGTGTGGGACATACTTATACCAAACATCCCTTCACTGTTAATCTGGAATTTAAATTTAGGGCATCCTGTACTTTGCCTGGCCTCCCTAACCCAACTGGGGGAGTGGCCTGTGCAAGTGGAGGTGGAGCTCCAAGAAGACATCAACCTGGGAGAAGGGCCTGCAGTCAAATGTGCAGGACCCAGAGAGCCCAGCCAGGGAGGGGCTGCAGCGCAGCTTGGGAGGACCTGTGCTGGACCCATGATGGCACTGGGGCATGTGGTTCTCTTGACAGGGGTCTGGGCAGTGGCTGGATTTGGGGACCCCTGCTGGAGCCTCAGCGTATGTGTGGTGCTGGTGAGTGGGGAGGGGCACCTCCCCAGACCGGGTGCCTGGCTGCAGCAGGTGAAGAGCTTCCTGTGTGGCTGGGCACCCAGGCTGTGCCCCAGTGAACGAACCCATTGAAGACGCCTCCTTCCCTGACCCACTGGCTCTCCTTGCAGACTGCTCTCTTGGTGAATCCAGACTTCTCTATGTCTTCAGAAATGCTGACACACTGGCTCAGTCTGGGGAGCTGTCTGCCTGTGTGTGGAGAAGCTCCCCTGAGCAGGGCTGGGCCAAGGCAGCAGAAAGTGCTTCTCTTCCCTCCTTGGGGGCTGGTGGGATGTGGGACTTGCAAGGCCAGGGAACAAGAGGACTAGTTCCCCATTCTTTCTCCCTCTGGTCCGTGAGGACCTTATTTATGTTCCTAGCCTCCCAGTGAGCCAAATCTTTTCCAACCCTGGGTTGCAGAAAGCCCCTGGGAGGGTCACATTCAGGTTGCCATTTGGGGGTCTGCCACTTCTGCCCAGTCTTTCCCCAGGAATGTGGATCCCAGGTCCGTGTGCAAACCCCCAACAACAACCATCTCCAAGATCTCTTATCTGGGGAGGGAGCAGCCCCTCCTCAGTCTGCACGCAGGGCTGCGCTGGGAAAAGCATGGGGATCTGGTCTGAGTTGGGAAGTCTCTCTTACAGAGATGGCTCCATCCTCAGGAATCCAGCTAGGAGGTCTTCAAAGCTACCCTCTATCTACATCCTCCAGGGACCCCATTGCCCAGGCACAGGAAGGCCCTGACTGGCCTTGCTCTGCCTACCCCAGTCAGCCCACTGCCATTTCTCCCACTTGTCCCAGACACACTGCTCTGGGCAGTGCAAGAGGGACCCTCCAGACTCTAACTTCTAGAGCCAGCCTTGTATGGGGCATGGCTATCAAGTGGCTGAGTGGCCATGGACAAGTCCCCTGCAGTTTCTGAACCTCGGGTGCCTGCTTGTCAATTGTGGCAATGTTCCTTCCTATTCCACAGACTGAGAATCAGGTGAGAGAGCAATTGTGAGAACAGGGTGGTGACATGATTCATAGCTGGCACAGATTATTTTTGTCTCTGTTAGAGCACAGCTTTGTTAATTTGTTTGTTTGTTTTGAATATAAAGTACTGCTCTGCAGAATCAGAGGACAAATTGTTAGATTCCAGCTAGGGGCTTGGGGCAGGTGCCATGAGAAAGGAACATTGGAGAGAGACTGAAAGAACAAGGAATTTTTCATGAAGATGAAATAAAGGGCTGGGAAGGGGTAGGAAGGGTATCTTAGGCAAAGCCACTGCAGAGCGAGTGAACCTGGCACATCTGTGGAGCCATGAGCAGTCCAGGAAGCTGACGCGCAGGACCTGCGAGGGAGTGAGGGAGGGGCTGGCAGCCCAAGGATGCTGGGGGTGTGGTCATCCTGGGGGCAGGGCGGGAGGCCTTTGCACGCCAGCTGGATGAGCCTGGACTTTATCCACCTGACAGTGGGGCGCCAAGGAGGGCTTTGAGCAGGCCAATGACATGACCAAAAGCGTTTTGGCTCTTCCTGACACTGTCTGTCCCGCACCCCATGTTCAAGTCCTGCCTCAGCTGTGGAGCTTCTCCCCAAAGTCCCAAGTCTCCCTCCTCAGGACAGCAATGGTGGCAAGGCACAGATGCAGCTGCCTCCTCGGCATGGTGGCAGTCTTCTTCCTCCCAGGGCTGTCCTGCAGCTCCACGTGGGCTGTGCCCCTCACGTCCTCCACCAAATCCGGCCGATCATGCGAGCACGGACAGACAGTGCTCCGTCGCTCACTCTGGGGTGTTGGCGTGAAACCCACAAATGCCTCCACGACAAGGATTGAACTCCATCTCTGGGGTCAGACCAGCTTGAATGGGCCAAGTCATGTCTCTATTTGATTTTCCTGGATTAGACTCAAGCTTGGTGACTGCAACAAAAATAGACCCCCTCCTCCCTCGTGTTAGAAGAGTTGTTGTAGCTGGATCTGGTGGCTTTGGCTTGTTTTTATTTTTAACAACTAGGGATGTCTTGTGGCCAGAGGTGAAGACCAAGATGCATAAGGAAGAGGGCAGAAAGGTGATGTGTCTTCGGGGTGCCTGTGGATGGGGACCCAGAATTCTCATGAGTCCCTTGATGGCTTCCAAGTCACCTTTATTCAGAGCCTCCAGGAATTCTACATGCAGAGCTTAAAGGCCTGAGGGGTCTTCCGGTTTCTCCTTTACTCTATGGGGTGGGGAGGATCCAAGGCCCAGAGCAGGGAGACACCAGCTAGGATCACACTGGGTGGCAATGGCAGAACCAGGCATAGACTCCTGTGTCCTGCTACCTGGTGGGGCATTTTTCCTGGCCTAGGCTGGCTCCATGCATGGGGACCAAACTAAGTTAGGGAGAGTGTGGAGGGAGAAGAAAGAGCTGAGGACGGAGTTAGAAGGAGGGGAGGATCTGTGAGAGATGCTGAGGGAAGGCTGGGGCTGAGCCATTAGGTGGGAGATCTGGCTTAGATTTGGCCATATTGTATATTACTTATGTTCTGAAAGCTGCGATGGTATCCCCCAGCTAACCACCCCCCACCCCACATACTGGAAAGGGAGGCCAATCTTAGAAAGACAATATAGCATTTTTCAAATTTTCAAAGGTTGGAGGGAGGAGCCACCCTTAGCCTCTGCCTGGAGCAAGGCCTGAAGAGAAGAGCTGGGCATTAGCTGAGCACCCACTGTGTGCCTGGCATCCTTCTCACCTCCATCTGACCTCTGCGAGCACCTAATAGGCTCTGGGTGCTGAGGATACAGGTATCAAGAAAGACTCACAACTTATGGAGAAGAGGACTGGCTAAACAAGTACTTTTAACAGAATAATCCTACATTCTGAGCAGTGTCTAATCTTGGATGGGAGGAGGGGTAGTCAGCAAAGGCATCCTGGACGAGGAGGCATCAGAGATGAGAGAATGAGCAGACTGAAAATGGGAGAGGGTGCTTGTCAGCAGATGAAACAGTGCGAATAAAACTGGGAAGCCTGAAGCTGCGTAAAGTGACTACTGCTCTCTGCTCTGACAACACACGGCCCAGCTCAAGGGGAGAGGGAGAAGACCCTAGAGGGCTCTGTGTGGGACTGGGTCTGAGGCATGATTGGTCACCCTTAGCAGCTGGAGTTCATCCTACAGGTTTTTAAAGCCAGAGAATGGCTGGTTTGGATTTGTGTTTTAAACGCTGGCCCTGGCAGTAGCATGGCAGCTGACTCAGAGGGAGCAAAGACAGGAGGCAGGGGAGGCTGTCGCAATAACCTCGGAAGAGCGGCTGAGGGCCTGACCTTGGGCTGTGGTGGTGGGGTTGAAGGCGAGAGGCAGGAGTTGAGAAACATCTAGGAGGGTAAGTCGTCAGGACCTAGTGACTGGAAGTACAGGATGAGGGCAGGGCAGGGTCAAGGCTCGCCTTGTCAGGGGCTGAGCAGTGGTGCAACCCTGGCCACAAAGAATTCAGGGGGCGGGCAAACTTGGAGACTCAAGGCTGATCTCAGGTTGAGACATGGTGATTGTTGGGTGCCTGTGAGGTGTTAAGGTGGCACAGGAGGCAGCTGGAAACCCAGGGTCTGGAGGTCGGGAGGGAGGCCTGAGGTAGACATGCAGGTTTGGAAATGAGCACAGGCAGTGGTGGGAAGCCCAGGAGGGGTGAGTGGGTGCAGGGAGACTCTGTACAGGGAGGAGGGATCCTCCCTGTGGACCCTGAACTTCAGGGGCTGGTGGAGGAAAGGAGGGCCCCACAGGAGGTTAAGGGATGATAAAGAGGTAGGAGGCTCCAGAAAGAGTGATGTCATGCAGGCCAACGGCAGATCACTGCAGAGTGAGGGTGGGGGCACCTGTGCTGCGTCTCAGAGCCTCTGGCGACAAGGACTGGAAAGGCCACCAGGGAGGAAAAGGGTCAGGAGAGGTTTCGCAGGTGGGAGAGTTCTCAGCTCTTTTGGAGGGTTGGTGGAAGGGGAAAACTTGATAGAGAGGGAGATTCTAGGCACCCAGGAAAGCTGGGGTATAAAGGCTCTGGAGGGGGCGTGTCCTGTACGCAATCAGCAGGGTTGTCTGTTAGGCAGAATTGGCCCTTTCCTCTGATTCTGGACAGAGGGTAATCAGGATGGGTGGGGGGTTGTGTTTGGGGGCGGGGCAGGGGCAGCAGGTCACACCTGAAGGCCTTAATGTTTTTGGTGAAGTCAAGTATCTCCAGGAATGCAGGTGGCAGAATGGACAGGGGTCATGAGGAGAGGGGTGAAGGTCAGTGAGGGAAATGGAAATTTGGCAGTCCCCAAGCCAGGTCAGGGGAATTTGGGGTCATGTCGAGGGTACATCTGAGGCTGGAGACCCACAGCGACATTGGCCCCAAATCTCCCTGCTTTGGGCTCTTGCTAGCTCAGTGGGTGGTGTGAAGAATGTGTGTGGGTTGGCCCCTGGTAAAGTTAGGCTGTACAGATGAAGGGAAGGAATTGGGGTGCTGGTGAGACGTTCTGATGACCAAACCATGGAGCAGTTGGAGAAGGCAGTCAGAGGGAAAGAGGCTTTGGAGTTAAACTAGAAGAGGAGGAGCAGCTGGGCAATGGCCAGGGTGGTGGGAGGGGGGCTAGGTTCAAGAGGTCTAGGGGCCTGGGAGCTGCAGCTGGGGAAAGTCCAGGTATTGGGTGCTCCCACATGGGTGCTGAAAGCCGTCAGACTCATGGCAGGCCTTGGGAGGGGGAAGGAGAGACAGTGATCTGGTGTTAGGAGGTAGGTGGGGAAGAGGAGGGGACTGGGAAGTGGTGTCTGAGAGGGTGGAGATGGGGGAAGGTAGTGAGGGTAGATCGCATAAACCCCAAAGGAGAAAACCCCAAAGGAGGAAAGCCCAGGGAATCATGGTCTGGAAACACACCCAGGGATGAGAAGGAGTGGGGACCCTGGAGGCCACTCAAGGAATGGGGATGCAGGGGGACAGGAACAGCCTCCTTGGGGAGGATGGCGCCATGGGGATTGCAAAGTTTCTATTCTGAGGCCAAGGACAGAGCGGGTGTTCTTCAAGGAAGTGGATCCTAGAAGGGCCAGTGGGTGGGTCGGCTTGGGTATGGTGGGGGACAGTAAGGAGGGTAACTGGAGCCTCACCAAGGAGGCTGCTGAGAAGCAGGGCCCCGGGTTCCAGAGGGGCTGGCCCTGTAGGATGAGCTTCCCTGGTGAAAAAAGGCAGGGCCATTCATTCATCCCGCAGATACTCCTTCATTCCACAACACCTTTCTATGAGACAGGGACTGTTTTCCATACGTGGGCTACATCAGTGAACAAGGGGATGATGTCTACTCTCAAGGAGCTTGAATTCTAGGTGAGGGGTGGGAGGAAAGACAGGAAACATAACGTGACAAGTAGTATATTTTAGAGCATGTGTGAGGTTGATGCAGGCTAGGGAAAGAGGCATCAGAGCGGTATACGATGAATCAGGAGTTCTGCAGGCGGCATGGCAGAGGGCTGGGCAAGTGGGTAGAAATTGAAATGCAGTGGTCAGGATAGGACCAGGGTAGGCCAGGGCTCTGGATCTGTGGAAAATTCCATATAGTTTGACATGGGCGTTTGTAGGGGGTCAGGATATGGAGAGAGGCTCCTGTATGGTTACTCTGATGGACGTATATGGGAGGGTTTTGGGACAAGAGTCCTCCAGGTTGGGTGAGAAGTAATGGGAACAGGATGGAGAGGAAAACAGATATTCATGGACATGTGTTAAGGGCAGGCACTGTGCTGGGGACTACCTCTTTCATCAGCCTACTAGCTCCGCTCTGAGTTAGGAAGAAATTGTCCTTGTTTGTCCCTCGTTTCCATGAAAACAATGGCAATATCTAAAGGTGCTAACACTCAGTGCTGTCCTGAACACTGCCTGGATTCTCTTAATGCATCTTCCCACCCTCCTAATGAGGTCAGTGTCATTATCTCCTTTTCCTGATGAGGAGTGTGATGTTTAGGAGTGTCAGCACGGTGGCCAAGATCACGGACTCTAGAGCCATCCTGCCCGCTTCCTCTCCCTCCAACCCCAGCTACGTGGCTTCAGGTAGCTGCTTAACCTTTCTGAACTCAGCCCTGTAATCTGGAAATAGAGATAGTAAAAACACCTGCTTTATAGGAGCGTGGTGGGGGTTAAATGAGATCATGTATGTAAAACACATAGAACAGGGCCCACCACATAGCCAGAGCTGTGCCCGTGTTCCCCATTACTATTAGTATTGTTCAAAGTCATTCAGGTAGGAGGGGGAACAGCAGAGTTTTCTACAGACCATGTGGGGCTTGGCCCCTGCCTCCTCCCAGCCGACCTTGGCCCTGAGTGGGATCAGACCTACTGATCCGGGCTGAGGAAGAAGGGACTGTACATCACCACCAGCGCTGTTCTTTGCTGCAAGCATGGGCCATATTGTGGCATCATGCGTTTTCCCCTCGTGGTGCAAGATGTCGACTCAGAGGGGCATGCTGGGGACATGAGTTTCTTGGATTTGCCCACCTCATTGCCCCTGTGTTCTTTTGAATTTCTCTGAATCAGGCTTTATATCTAGCTCTACCATTCAGCAACCTTATTTATGCGGAAAACAACCCCACATTTCCAACTTGCTCAGCGGCCGTAAAGATTCATCTTTGGTCCGGGGAGGGTAGCAAAGGAGGGAAGGATAAAAAGAAAAAGGAAAGAAAGAAAGAAAAAGGAAGAAAGCAAGCAAGCCAGCAACAATCAAAACAACCCTTTTCTCCCTGTGTAATCTGGGCAGCTTCCAGGAGGATAATGTCTTTCCACCGTGAATCGCCCCCTCCCTCCCAGGCTGTTTTCACAGGAAGCAAATCCTGGAGCATTTTCAATGTGCCCCTCGAGGCAGAACAATGAAGCCCTTGAAGCCTCGGAACCGCGCTTCCCCCAGTTATCCGGAGCCTTCGCGGAGCCCCTCCAGGAGCGGGCGTGGAGGGTACAGGGACCGTCTCTGGGAAATGGAGGAGGGGTAGCCTGCAGGGTGTTGCTGGGCCGCACGAGGGAAGCCCATTAGCCAAATAATAGGTTTGGATCCGACTGTTTTGCCAAGGTACCCGGCATTTATCCGGCTCCCCGATTGGGGGCGGGGAGCTGGGAGGAGGCGGCGCGGATCCAATTACTGCTGCTCCAGCCCGGCCGCCGAGCAGCCCCGTCGCGGGGAGGTGGCGGCGGGCCGGGCCAGGCCTGCCGGTTGGGGCGGGAGGAAGGGGACCGTATGCGTAGAAGCCCGGCCGGCCGGCGGGGACGCCTCTCCCCCGGGCGGACCCAGCTCCGCGCTCCGGCCCCGCGCCCCGCGCGGGCTCCTCCCGCCCCGGCCGGCTCAGCTGCCTCATTGTTTATTGTGGAGTCTGGCTCTCCCCCTCCTCCCCCTCGCCCTCCCTCCCGCTCCTTTCTTCCCTCCCCCGAAAGAAAGAAGAGCCAGTCTGTGGAGACGAATGAGTCATGAATAAACAAACAGCGTGGGGGAGCTGTCACTCCGAGCTGACTTCCTGGCCGCGCTCAGCTCCGCGACCTCCTGGCGGGGCACAGAAGCCAGGCTGGCTGGGATGGGCACGCGGGCAGTCTGGGCGCCCAGCGGGGTGGGGGGCACAGGACCCCAGTTACTAAGCTGTCCTTGACCACACCCCTTACAAACAGCATGGCCGTTACAGTGAGTGAGTGTGACCTGATGTCTTCCCCAACCTATCCGTCGTGTACGGTGAGGGCTGCTAAGTCTGATTTCCTTGGGTTTGACAAAAGCCATACACCACTGATGGGCAACGCATATGAACATCTGCGCGGGGTGGATTTCCCTCGTGGGCCCAATCCTGTGCGATGCATGTGCAAGGCTGAGTTTTGCTGGTGTGGTTTCTCCCTCGTGCACGTATGGTGTGTGCTGCCGACACAGGGGCACTGGGAGGATATGTATATATGGGATGTGTGTGCGCCAGATGCATATCTGGAGTCTGTGTCTATGTCAGGACTGGTGGCCTGTGTGTGTGTGTGGTGTGACCATTTTATTGACCCTGAATTTGCTTCTGCCACTTTAAGGTTTGAAATTCTTGTTTTGTGCTTAGTTCTCTGCTTGGTCCTTTTCCCTTTCACAATCTCTGGGTCATTTGGGGCCATCTCTCCCCTTTAGTGAGGCCCCAGGGCCCCAGCAGACCTCCAGGGCCTGGCCTGGCTGGCCTCAGCATTCAGCCAGCTGTGGCCACATGCAAGCTCACAGCGCTGACTCATGCCTGGGGAGAGTGGAGTAGAGCCGAGTCTAACCAGGGCCCAGGCTGGGTGATCCCCCACTGTGGGGAGGACACTCTGGGCCTGGCTCGTGGGAGCCCTGATGAGCTCCTGAGCTTGGGGATAGAGCCTGGGCTAGCCCAGACATTCTGGGAGCTTCTAGCACAGAGAGGGACCTGACTCACTGGCCCATGCGGTCAGAGACAAGGGCAGGAATAGGTTATTTCTCTGGCTTCCCTGGTGACCACACACCCTCACTGGGGTCCACCCCAGGGCCAATGCTAACAGCAAGGCCATCAGAAGGAAGGCTGGTGAGATGGAGGCAAGGCTGTAACTCGAGCTGCAATCCAGTCCCCCCCTGTTTGGCTGAGTCCAGAGCCCTGCCTGTTCTGGCCTCCTTCCTTTTTGTGGGCCAGCCGGCTCTAGGTCCCAAAGTTCTCCAGCTCCAGACTGCAGATTTGCATGCCAGGGCAGCTACCCCCAAATCTAAAGCAGGGCTCGGGGGTGCTGCCCTCCCCCCCATTATCACCCTCTTCTGCAGCCCCACTGCTTGCTGGATTTGGGCTCCTGGCCTGAAATCATGCATGTTAGTTGTAGCGCTGACCAGAGAGGCAGATTCTGGGGATAGCCTGCCAACCTTGGTCATTGCCTAACCTCCTTTCCACCCTTTAGCTGGCAGACAGTTTGAAAGACTGGATCAATAAAGGAGGCAGGTAAATGTGGACTCATAGCCTGGCTTATCTTTATTTTCTGTGTGACCTAGAGCAAGTCAGGTAACCTTTCTGAACCTCTTTCCTCTTCTTTAGAAGACTGAACCCTTACCTTGTGGGGTGGTTGCAAATATTAAGGAGAAAATGCCTGTGAGCCCTGAGCACCAGGCATGGCATTGAATAGGACTCAGAAAAGGAGAATTCACTGTCTGTCCACTTGTACCCCTGTCCTGGACCCAGATCATTGGGGCCCAGAATTGTGCCCGCCCAATCTTGTTCGTCCTTTGACTCAGAGAGGTTCTGGGCCTTGAGGACCTAGTCTGGGATTTGAGTACTCAGAAGCAGTCCCACACAGTAGTTGGGGTCTCTGAGTCCCAGGGCAGTGTTGGGTGTAGGTCTAGCCTTCAGAGCCAGGGCCATCTAGGCCGGACAGCTGGGACCACAGCATCTTTCTGGTGCTTTCATATGGGGAGATGTCTCCTCTCCTCAGATAATGCTCTGTGCCTGTGCTGGCCTCCACTTGTATGCAAGCTTTTTGGTCTCTGTGGAATTAAAAAAAACAGCCAATACTTAGTAATGAAGACAGTTCACATGAAAATGTGGATTTTCAACTTCCTTGAATAATGGGGAGATTTGGCCACATTAAGCTCATGCTCCTATTTGGCACCTATGGGCTGGAACTGAGGAGTGGGGGCGCCTTTGAGCAGGACATGGGCTCTCCAGTTTACTGCAGTCTCCACCACTCCCTATTGCATTGGTTCTCAAACTTGAGTGTGCAAGAGAATCACCTGCTTGTTAAACACAGATTGCTACCCCAGAGTTTATGCTTCAGTGGGGTCTGGCGTGGGCCTGAGAATCTGCATCTTTTACAAGTTCCCAGTTGCTGTCGATGCTGCTGGTCCAGGGACCCACCTTGAGTATTCCTGCCCCACCTGAAGTGAAGCCAGCTGTTGGTTACCATATATGATCACACTTGGTCTGTTGTTTTTCTGTGTGTCCAGGTATATTTCTCTGTACTTACAACTCTAGCAAAAATAAGAAAATTAAAAAGGATGGAGATTCATTTGTTCTAGAAAAATGGCTAAGAATGTGGGCACATGTTCTTTGGGGACATGAAGGATATTCCCTTGTGTTTACATGCAAATAACTTTCATATATGCCAAATAAACACGACTAGGTGCCAGAGTGATGCCTGCCCTGAATATGACAGGGGAGCATGCCAGGTCAGTGCTGGATTCTCCCTCCCGTCTGCCCCACTTATTTTGTTACTGCTTGGCCCTGTGAGTGTTCAAGGGTGTGGTCCCTGCTCCCCACAGTTTATTCACTGAACAACCCAGGTTTGATCTGGTTCTATTGCTGGACTGCGTTAGGATGTGAAGACAGAGTAATGAGACAGGCTCAGTCTTTACCCTCATGGGGTTCAGAGTGTTGGGACAGGCAGACAAACACTGAACAGACACATAAAAGAAGGAATCACAAATTGTGGTAATAATTGGGGTGCTGGGGTAGAGAACACTGGGCTGCCTGGGATGTCCTTCAGGCTGAGTGTACAGGCAAGTCTTTCTGAGGTCCTATCCAATGTGGTGGGGAGGGAGAGGAGGTTGGGAAGCAAATGAGATGCTGGACCAAGTCAGCCTGAATCCCTGCCCTCAAAGATGGAGCCCAGGTGGAAGGTCAGGAGACCTGTGCTCTAACCTCCACCCCAGGGTCACCCTTGCCCCCCAGCTTTATCATTTTAACCCCTTTCAAGGCCCAGCTCCCCATTCACCAGACCCAGGAGGCATTCCTGACCTTTTGCCCGCCCCCCCAACCCTGTCTGTCTATCTGTCTGTCTGGCTGTCCTCCCTCTCTCTAGTGCTCTCTTGGTCCTTTGGCCTGCTATTGTGACTGTTGCCTCGCTCCACATGGGCCTAGCCACATAGCACCTTGTTGTGTTACTTCTTGACTTCCCAAAGGTCCATGGGTGTGTTCAGGAGGCTGTGTACCCCTGGCAAATTACCTCATCTCTCTGGACTGCAAAACCTTCAGAAGCATTTTGTCCTACTATCATGTACAGATGAGGACACTCAATCCTGTGCTTTCAGTGTCCCCTACTGCCAAGTGGCTTTGTCAACAACTTGGGTCTAAGGACAGAACTCTCCTCACAGTGTCCAGCCCAAGGCCGAGCACAGAGCAGGAGGTCCACACATGCTAAGGCATGGAACTGGGACCTGATATTTCCCAGATCTGCATCTCCTAAAATGGCTGCCTATTTTGTTTGGCATGGCAGGCCTGTGGCACATTCTTCCAATATTGTGCCCAGAGCAGACATCACTAATCAATGATACTCTTCCCCATTGAGCCCACACATAGCATCAGAATCCTTCTTAACACAGTCCTCCAGGAAGCAGATGGCAGTGAATTGCTGTTGGCTTAAGGGATGACATTTATTAGCTACTCCTGTTTTAGGAACCGTTCTAACATCATGTGGGTCTCATGTGGCCTCCTGAATAAATAGAAAACAGAACATGGACTTAAGATGGGATTTTAGGCATTTGAATGGGCACAGGGGTAGGGGCTGGACTGGTCTGTTAACTAGTGAAAAGAATCTGTGGGCAGCTGACAGGCAGTGGAAGGGGTGGAGTCAGATCAGATCAACTTGGAGTCCTACAGGAGTGTCCATGTGAAGAAGGGAGCATGGGTGCAAGGCAATGGGGCAGAAATGAGGACCCAAACAGAGCTGGCTCTGAGAATGCAGAGGGGGCGCTGCTGGGGATCCCCAAGGGCTGGCAAAGGGCTCCTTTGGCTCTCCTGAGGGTGAGGAGATGAGCAAGCAGAGCCCGCTGAGACTACCCTCCTGCACGCAGGCTGAAGTGATTCTCCCGAAAGGGTTAGAGCAACCCCCTCCCCTCCACATTATAAGAGGAGGCAGCCCAGGGCACTTTGGAGGGTCCCTTTGTAAGCAAAAGAAGCTTTTATGGAAATTAAATGTGGCTATCTGTGTTCCGGGAACATCAATATATTTGACAGAGCCGTGGTCACGAGGAGAATGCGCTGGGATGTGGCGTCTGTCAGAGCTCCCGTTGGGGTTCTGAGGAATGACCTGGATGTGCTGTAGCCCTTCTCTGGCTGGAGGCCTGGGCATGGGCTCTGTTCCCTGGGGCTGGAGGTCAGCAAAGTGCAAAGACAAAGGTCTCCCTGTCTCCTCTTGCCGGCAGCCCTGCCTGTTTACCGGTCTACCGCTGGTGCCCGGCCCTTGATAGCTGACTGATCAAAGGAATGGCAGTGCTCCTTTTGTAAGCTTGTAATGCTTCCATGCTTGCTTAACGGCCTGTTGTCTCTGCTACACCATAAGCTTCATGAGGGCAGGGACCAAGGCTGGGAGTCCAGAGCCATGTCCCTGAGCTCGGTGGCATTCCCTGTACACAGTGGAGTCATGCGAGTTAAGGGAAGGCCACACCTTCTTATTGTGCCCTTTGGGCTCTTCTGAGTTCTGGGTCTGGGACACGGGCAGCTCTGCAGCTTGTCCCTGAGAGTACTGGTCACTCCAGACACTGGGAGCTGCTCACCAGTCCCCAAGTGCTGTTAGCACGCTCACCACCAAGCCTTTGCTCCCCATTCTCCGTGCCTGGGGTCCCCTTCTGTGCTCCATTTTGGACTTTCCAAAATCCTCTTGGATCTTCAGGCCCAATTCCAGGGCCGCCACCTCCAGGAAGCCTTGCCTGGAGAAGGCCTCTGCTCTGTGCAAGCACTGGGCTCTCCCTACCGCTGTCGTCACAGGATCCGTGGTCCTCATAACAGTGTCTGTGAGAGGCTGAGTCCATCATGCTTTATGCAGGCTGTAAGGGTGGTGATGGGCTTGTGGTTCTGGGATGAGGCCTCGCTGGACCTTGTGAGCGGTTCCAAAGCCATTTGGAGAGATGCCTGCCCCTGTCCCAGCAAGAGAACACATCTGGATCTTTACCCTGTAAGGACAGCTCTCTCTCACCTCCACGCATGTGGGCAGCAAGCATGAACAGACATGGCCTCTCCTCCACAACTTTTGCATCTTAGCTTCAGAGCTCAGGGGGCAGGCTTTGGGGATCGGAAAGGCATGGCCTGTGGTGCAGGGTCTGGGTCAGGCAGCCTCTCAGCTGTATGTGTGGGGTCTGTAGTGAGTCAGCCTCTCAGAGTTTCAGTTTCCTCAGTTATAAAATGGATACCTGTTCCCCTCATCAGGTTATTGTGTAAGTTATAGGTGCCAGTGTGCCTACTCCCTCCAGCCTCGGGTTCTGTCTTCCAGAAGTGTTTCTCCCTCTTTGCCTGGCAGGTTCCTATTCATTCTTCAACAGGTCTGGGCTCAATGTTACCTCCTCTAGAAAGCCCTCCCGGGTCACTGGTTCTTGTGAGTCTCTCTTCAGGGTTGGCATCCCATATTGGACTGAGAGCTCCGTGAGGGCAGGGGCCTTGTAACCCTGGTATCCAGCCAGGGCCTGGTACTTCAAAGGCACTCAGAGAATATTTGCTAAGTAAATGAATTTAAAGTGCCTCAGACATAGTAAGCACCTAATAAATTCCAGCTCTTTTTATCAAATATGGCCCCCAGAGGCCACATAACTGATACTCATTTCAGGCTGCCTGTGGGAAGTCCTGTTGGCAGAGAGCTCCTTATCCAGCCTATACCAGCCTGCCTTCCCTAGGCAAGTACCTGCCCACGTGGGGCTTTGGGTCCTCTTGGCCCGTGGTGCAACGAGGACAGGGGAGGGTTGTGTGTGGTGCACCTGGGGCCTGAGTCCCCAGTGTCGGTCACTGCCAGAAAGAAAGCCCTGTATGCAGGGTCCCCCAGGATCCCTGCCGGACGTAGGGAACATCTGCACACAATCTGGCTGGCTTCCTCAGCTGATAATGGGGCCTTGGCTCTCCTGAAGCCACAGCTAAGAGGGAGCATCTGTGCTTACTGTGCTTGGCCTGGGTCTCTGGGGTTGCCATCCATGCATCTCCTAACTGTGTCTAGCTCTGAATCCTCTTCTTTTGACCACAGGCCTGGTGCGCCTGTCTCCTTATCAAGCCATCCAGGCCCTGGATCTTCTATTCCACTCCTCTAGGCCTCAGTTTTTTCATCTGTCAAATGGAAATAAGAACTTTGTAGATGGCTGGTATTTTGAGGATGCGATCACAAGCCCACACAGCACTTTACAGTTTGTGATAGAGTATCATGTAGGTTCTCCTAACAGAATAGAGAGTCCTTTTCTGGAGGAAGCAGAGATGAATGGGCACTGGGTTGGTGAGATACCCACATGTGGGAGTTCATGATGCCACCATGGTGGGGGCACCATGCATGTGGATACAATATATGTACCCCTGATAGCAGAGCAAGGTGGCAGTACTGTGGCCTGGGCAGAAGGCCAGCTGCCAGTGAGTTCTGCTTGGGGCTTGGAGCTGTGTCTGGAGCAGCCAGTGTGCTCTACAGGGCCATGGGTTACCTGAACTTCTTAAGTCAATCACTAGGGGCCAGAGGGTCCCTGAGCACCAAGGATAGTAGCTTTGGAAACCCTTTGCCCTGGGCCCTGCTCTGCCAAGGCCATGGCCTGGAAGGCCCAAAGGATGCATGCACGTGTGGTGGGGACAACCTGCCTATCTGTTCACCTGTTTCACGTGTGCATACATGCATGCACACACAGGCATGGGCACCCTCAGACACGCACACACAAGCATGTGCACACATTGGCGCACAGGGCTCTGGACTGACTTCCTCACTTGCATGGACCCGAGTGTCCATGTCTTTTTCTATGCAGGACACATGGAAAAATGATTCCCAGGCAACTTCCCGGAAGACTGTTCTGCCTGGTCCCCTCTTGCCTCCCATTGCCATCATTTTACAGACTGGCAAACTGAGGCCAGATAGTGTAAGTGGTTTGCCCAGGGACCCACAGCAGGGTGGTGGTAGAATGAGTAGCAGCAGGTATGACTCTAGGATGCCCTTACCTGGTCAGGGCTTCCCAGTGAGGGGACTGCTGCCCTGCAAGGAGTGTGAGGGCAGCCAGTGCTCCTCAGATCAGCATCCCATTTACATTCCATTTATGGGGAAAGAGACTTGGCCATGATCTCCTGCAAGGCACACTCATCTCCCAGATCATGCAAAATGGAGACTCACGGGCTCTGAGTTGGAGCCCTGGGCTATGGGTTTTCCCCCATACCACCGGGAAATTCCAGGCCTGCAGCTACTGCTAGGAGAGCAAAGCTCCTTCAGACTGTAACTGAAAAATAAACAGGGTGCCCTGCAGAAGCCCGGGGAACCAGCCTCTCCCAGGGGCTGCCCACACAGAACTCCTTGCCCCACTGTGTGCCAGCCACTAGACCTTGTAGGACACCCTCTGCTGGACTCCCCCAAGTCCTGCTGACACAGGCTCCCTTCTGGCTCTCACCTCCTCCACCCTCTCTGCCCTTGGCAGGCTGTGGTAACAAGATGCCCTTTGTGTGTGCCGGGTAGGGGGGCCAGAGGTCCAGCACTGCCTCTTGCTTCTGAGTCACAGCTGCCTGCTGGGCTCTGGGGACAGGGAGTCACAGGTGACTGGCCAGGTGGCACAGAGTCCAAGACTTTAGGGATGACCCCAGGCAGCCCCTTTCTTGCACCAGTGGGGAACCCGAAGCTCAGAGAGGGGAAGGCAAACATCAAGAGGAGGAACCCTCCCGCCACCTGTGGGTACCCAGTTTTGTTGTGAGGTCATCATAGTATCCTGTGACTCCCTAGAAGGACCTGGGTGTGTCTGTTTGACATGCATGTGCACACATGCTCACACGTGTCTGTGCGTTCATGCTCTTGAGCATTCCATGGTGCGACTGTTCAGTGTAAGCCTGTGTGTCAATGTGTACACGTGTTGGCTTTTCCAGGGTCCCCCTTTGCCATCTTCCAGATACCCATAGCCTGTCCTCTCAGCAGTGCCCATCCCATCTGCCTCCTAGGGCTTACCAGGGCTTGCCAGGGCTTACGCGGGCCCATGGCAGAAGCCCCTGCCTGGAGAATTCCAACCAGGGTGGGTGAGCACCTGTGATGGGAGCTTATGATTTGGCAAGTCATACCTCTGAACATAAGGCAGGGGGTCCCTTTGCTCCCCTGCACTGTATTGTGTAGGACTGAGTAGTGAGGGCTGAGTCAGAACTGTGGGGTGCTTAAGAAGGTGGGCCCAGAGCCAGGTTGCCTAGGCCTGAATCCTGGCTTTGCCATTTCCTAGCTGTGTGACTTGAGCAGATTACTTCTCTCTCAACCTCTGTTTTCTCATCTGTAAAGTGGGCCAATAACAGCTTTGCCTCCCAGAGTTGTTACAGGGACTGAATTGGTACTTCTAAAGCTCTTATAGTGTGCAGTGCATAATAGGCCTTCCAGAAATATTAGCAATTATCATTACTGCTCTCATTATTCATGACCACAAGAGATCCTGTTAGCAATTCCAAGGCCTGAAGTGGGGTCTTCAGCTTCTGGACAACATGAGAGACCCAATTCCTTTGGTCACAGGTCAGCAGGCAGAGAGGGGTTGGGGCCCTCCTGGAGGGAGTTGTGCCTTCTGGTCTGTGGCCCCACTGAGTGGTGCTGCCCTGAACGACAGTGCCCAGGTCAGGTCAGGGGGCTGACCCTGGCCTCTTTGCACGCTGCTTTCCCAGGCTCTGAGCAATGCCAGGCAGGGTCATGCAGCTGGTGCTGGCACTCCTCCCCCTCTGATGGGCCTCCAGTGGCCTTGGTGGGCAGTGGGCTTCCTGTCACTGCTGCTGTAGCTTCCCATCTAGTGCCTGGGACTGCCATCTGGACGAGGGGCTGGACGAGGGGCCTGCCAGCCATCTGCCTGCTTGGAGCTGGCTGCTTCCAAAAGGCAGTGGGGTGTCGGGTGGGAGCTGGGGCTGCTGGAGGAGGCTCGGAGGCGGTTCTCTGGCCTGGGCAGCCTGTCAGCCCCATGCTGCCATGGGGAGGCCCAGTGCCTGTAGCTTCCCGTCCTAATTCTCCCAGCACAGGAGAGTCAGGAAAACCTGGCCTGCTGAACTAGCTGCCACAAGGACCTCGGGGAAGTGCCCCCCTCCCCCAACTTCAGTGTATCCATCGGCTGTTGGGCAGGCTGCCCTCTAGTGCTTCAGGCCTCTGTCCAGCCAGTGCTGCCTCTAGGCCTGGGTCTGACAGGGGAAAAGGCTTGGGCCTGGGGAGGGTGTCCTGGCTGTGACCTCTCCTCCAAGCTCAGACCCTGGCTGGCTTCCAGGCCAACTGTGGAATTACCCAAAATCTCAAGTGATCAGGTGCAGGTCAGGTCCAAGCTGGGGTTCTTGCTTAGCGCTAGCCTAGCCCTGGTGCCTCGCGTGGTTGGTGCAGAATGACAAGACCCCGAGAGACATCTCTCCAGAGCTGGAGGCTGGCTAGGCCTGAGGAGGCAGCTTCTCCCTCATCCATTCATCCATCCAGCTGTCCATCCATTTACGCATTCACTCACCCATCCGTTCATTCAGCAGTTCATCGAACATCAGCATCATGCCTGACACTGCACCAGGCTTTGGGAATACGACGGTGAAACAACAGAGTAAGAGCCTGTCACCTGTCAGCTACCATGCAGCGCGACAACCTCTAGGACAGGATGACCTGGCAGGGCACTCCCTCCAGTCCAGGGGACCAGGAAGAGCCTCTGAGATGAAGGGAAAGTTGGAGTGAGCCCAGCGTGTTTCATCTCCATCATAGCCTCATGAGAAAGTCACTTACTGTCCCCACTTCATGGATGAGGAAAATGATGCTCAGCAGATAAAACATAGGGGGCTTTCCTGAGGAAATGGCAGTGCAGGGATTTGAACCCTTATTTGTCTGACTCCAAATGCCTCTGGGCCCTTACACTCTCCAGATTCCTTCTAGCCATGCACCGCTAACCCTCTCTGATGAGGCTGGGAATGGGCAGATGGCCTGTGCAGGTGGGCAGTGCCCGCTCTGATTGAGGAGCGGCGTGCTTGGGTGTCCTGGCCTTAACCTCCCTGCCCAGGCTCAGTGGGTGGCCTATGCTTTCAACTCTTGGAAGCTTAAGATAGAGCCAGGCAGGCCACTGTACCTCTATATGAGGCAGTAGTCACACCTTGGTCACCTGGGGGAGGGAGTCCCGGTCCTGGTTTGCTGTGGACACCCACCGCCATGGGGCTTAGCCATTGGGTATAGTCAGCCTCGCCCCTTGGTTTCCTTCTCTGGGATAAATTCACCGGAAGAGCCAGTCCTGGCCAAACCTATGTGCTCTGACTGAGCTTAGAACTAGGGGCACCCTCTCCTCTAGCTCTCTTCCAGGGAGCTGGCATTGGGACCCAGGGAGGGCATTAATTAACCCCAGATGGTTGGGAAGACCCTCAGGGGGATCCCACCCAAAATGATGGCCTAAACTGGATTCTTGATTTCTCCCGCCCCAGTTTCTGTGAATGCCCCCACATGGCCTTCACCTGAGTTACTCTGGACCCCCCTCCCTTTTCTTCTCCTGCTGACAACGAATTCCAGTGACACTACCTAGATCCCAAATCTCTTCTTGTCTTGCTACCTCCACTGTTACCATTCCCATCCACACCCTCAGCTTCTGTCTGCCAGGTGGCTGATCTGGCCTACTAACAGGGCTTCACAAGTCTGTCCCTGCACCCCATGCTCATTGTCTACACAGCTGCCCAAGGAGAGTCACACACTCAGAGCATGGCACCCCCGTACCCTGGCTTAGTGGGTATGGCCTATGTGATGTGGTCCAGTTGGCCTCCCACACTCTCCCCACCCACTGTGCCCAGCACCCCTGCTTCCCTCTCACCTCCCTGACCCCACCGGTCCCACCTCCTGGCCTTCGCATGGCATTCCTGCTGCCTGGGATTCTCTTCCCCTGGGTCTCTGTGTGGCCTGCCCTTTATTCCCAGGCTCCAGTGACACCCTTAAAGAGGTGCTCACTGAACACAAGTTCTAACATTGCCCCCAACCCACTCGCTCTCTAGCTCTTCATTCCATTTTGTTTTCTCCAAAGCTCTCACTTGCTTTGCTGTCCTCCCCACTACCCTGGCTAGAATATGAGCTCCAAGATGCAAGGGCCTTTCCTGTCTCCTCCATCCTGTGTCCTGGAGCCCAGGCCTGAGCCAAGAGGGTGCACAAGGAACATTTGGTGATGAGTGAATTTCACAGAGCTATGAATGCCCTATTGGAAGGGACCTTGGTGTTCTTTTTAATGGCTCTTAGAAACTGCTTACCCCTCCACAGCATCAGCTTGCACTCTCCTGGGGACAGGGAATTCATTTCCCTGCAGGCAGGACTTTTTATTTCTGGGCAGCTTGCACTGTTAGACAGGGTGCTTATTCTGACCTGAAATCCACTTCTCAGTGATTCCCCTGGGCTGTGCTTGGCTCATCGAGCCTGGTTCCTCTGCAGGAACGTCTCGCTGATATTTGAGGAGTAGGGTATGATGAGGATGGAGTGGGAGACCCAGAGTAATAGGCCATGGGTTCAATTCCCTCCATTCCAGTTCTCCAAGGTTAGCTGGCAGGCACTGAAGTCTCTAACCCTCAGAATTCCCCTCTGGAAATGCTGGAAACTGTGCCCCTCAGAACCACACTTGCATCAGACGAAATGCTGCCCGTGTGCCCAGCCTGGTGCCTGGCATGGGGCTGGTGATTAAATAAGTGTTGTTCGAGTTTGGAAAAAAAGTCTCCATGATTCTTCATTACGTGAGAGCATCTTGACCCTCACTGCTCCCTCTGCTCTGTGGGAGCATCTTGCACATAATAAAAAACAGAGACCAAAAGACTGTCCCTGCTCAGGTGGGCCCTGGCTGTGGGGGCAGGTGGGGCGTGCGTGGTGTGCCAAGCTCTCCCACAGTGATTTATAGTGTTTTGCCTTTTGGAAAACATTGCAGTGCAAGGTTGCCCAAGGTCAGTACCTCTGTTCTGCGATTACTTTATGAAAAGGGAGAAGAGAGAGTAGGCAATGTTTTCAATTTTTTAAGGAGCTGGCTCAGAGCCAGTCATCAGGCATCAGAGGAAGGCAGCTGACTGTACTCAGCCACATCCCCAAAGTGCCTGGAAGGGGAGGAAGGAAGCAGATGTTTCTGAAGGAACTACTGTGTGCCAGGCCCCATGCTAGGAGTGGTGTAATAGGCAACAGTTATTGAATGCCTGGGATAGGCCAGATATTGTTCTAGGCTCTTTATGTGGATTAACTCATTTAATGGATTTAATCCTTACTCTAATTCTGTGATCAGGCATTATCATTTCCATTTTAAAGATGGGTTAGCTGGGGCAAAGGGAGATAAAATAACATGTCTAGGATCCGGCAGCCAGCACAGGTGTTATTATATCCAAGTGTTATAGATCCTTGAAGGTGAGGATTACTATTACCACCATGTTGTAGGTAAGAGCTCAAAGGCTTGCAGAGGTTAAGCAGTTTGTCCAAGATCACACAGCAGAAGGATCCAGAAGAGCTAGGATTTGAACTCTGGTCCCAGTGTCTGCAAGGCAGCGCATCATTCTGTGCTATGCCAGCTGGCTGGTCTCCTCATTTTCTCCTCTCCTCTGTCCCCTGGAATAGATGAACAGGGAGTGGTCGGACTGAATGGCAGCTGCTGACCAGCTCTGAGGACTGGGAGGTGGGAGACAAGCCACCCCAGAGCAGCCACGGGCCCCTTTGATTTCCCTGTCAGTGGTGCCTTGGGCTCACAAACATGTGAGCAGCATGCTTCCAACACAGCCCTAGAGGAAGAAGGTAAAATCCCCAGTAAATCTTCTGCTCTCTGTTAAGCTGCCTTCTTTGTTATCAGAGTGGTGTCAGGAAAGACTCAGATAAAGAGATGATGTCTGGGCCCCAACATCCCGGAGCAGACCCCACACACCACAGGATGAAGTCGGATGGGGGAAGTTCCTGGGCCATGGCCAGGGCCTGCTTGGGGCTGAGGCGCGAGCTGGCTCAGTATGCTGGCCTGCAAGCCCTCCCTGCCTGCCTCAGGGACACTCGGGCTCTGTCCACTACCATCGGAGATGCTCCCTGGAAAGACTGGAAGGTCCTCTAGTACTGGGGAGCCCCCAGAAGTCAGGGTCTTGTCTCGCCCACTGTAGCTGTGCCGACATAGGAAATGTCTACCTTTCAGGGTCTACAGATTAGGCTCTTGTCCCAACCTTCACAATGTCTCAGGAGACATGGCACCATCCTAGGCCTTGCTTTCCTCCTCTGTACAATGGGCACAATAATGTGGCTCCTTAGCAGGCAGATGATCAGATGGACCATGGATAAGAAAGTGCTTTGAACAGGGTTAAATCTTGGCCAGCTGCCCACAGTAACTGCAGCTCAGTGGTTCCCAAAGTTTGAGTCATACTGGAACCACCCAGGGATCCTACTGGTGCCTGGCTCCTCCCCTTGGGCATTCTTATTTAATTGGTTTGGGTGAGGCTGAGTCCTGGGATACGTACAGCTCCCAGGTGACTTGAATGTGCAGCCAAGTGAGGGGACCCCTGCACAGCCCTTCCGTTTTGTGATCTCACTGCCTGTCAGGCAATCAGGGAACTTAGAGTCCACATCAGACCCAGGGGATGTCTCCTCTGTTCTGAGTAGTCCAAATCTGTCCTAATGTGACCTGCTGAGCGTTCTGAACCCTAAACACTTGCATTTTACAGAATGCACCTCTGGAATACGTCTACGTGTCAACTCTGTGTTGGGAACAGAGGGGTGGGGCACTCGGACCTGGTGCCTGCCCTCCATACTCCCGCAGAGGGCTCCCTCCCTCTGAGCTTTCACCTTAAAGGTCGAGGGCAGCAAATGGGAAAGGAGCAGAGCCTCCCTGAGCACCATTCAACCACTCAGGGCTCTCACATGGATTACCCTAACTAATAGCAGAACGATTCTGTAGGGAAGGCCTTGTCACCCCCACCCAGAAGAGGAAGCCAAGGCTCTGACTTGCCCAAGGTCTCACAGATCCCGGAGAGCAAAATGGGAACTGAACCTTGACTCTGCCTGTGAAGCCCCTGGTGCACTGGCAGGAGACAGGTGCAGATGGTAAGGAGGTGTAGCTCAGTAAAGGCAGGTGGGATGGGGCCCAGGGTCAGGGTTTTGGGGGGCAGAGTGGGTCCAGGGTCCTCCCTTTCTCCCTGCTCCCATCTCCCAGGTTCCCCAAAGCAGAGGGCAGCTCTGGATGTCTGGTACAAAGGGGGGTTTTAAACAGATATTTCCTTTCCCGGGGCTCTCCTGCAGTGCCATCTGAGGAAAGGTCTCTGATTTCATTTCCTTTGCTTATGGAGTCATCAGGTGGGAATCAGCAATCTGTGAGAAAGGGGATGACATCTCCGAGATCAGCGTCTGTCTCAGTGGGTGGATCAGAAGAGGCCCAGGAGGCCAGGGCTATGTCAGGATCTGGGAGCCCTGCATAGTAAGGTGGCCAGACTGAAGGCCTCCATCACTGTGCAAAGCTATGTCAGTCCAACAGGGTCAGGGAGCCAGGAACTGTGTTCTAGGCCCTGCTTATCCAAGTTCCCTCACTGAGTTGGGAGTGGAGTATCTATCTCACCTCACCTCAGTTTTCCCCATCTGCAGAATGGGAGGTGCTATAAATAATCATTAAGGCAAGTGCAGGGTAAAGTCTTACAGTGAGAGTGCAGAAAGGCATCAGCCATCAATCCAAGCTTCCCGCTCTGCACCCACTAAGTCTCAGGAGCTCCTTTGAGGAGCTAGCTCTGAGTAGGTATTTGCACACAGAGCTGAGTTAGAATTACACCTGCATCCAGGGACTCTCAGCACCGGTGCTGTAGGTAAAGGAGGCCAACAGTAGTTCAACCTGGGCCACTGGGGTGGGTTTCATAGAGAAGGTGCCCTTTGAAGTTGGAGATAAGTGAGAGCTTGCCATGTGGGTGGGAGGGGATACACATCTCAAGCACAGAGATTGGCAGAGCCCCAGTATGGTGGTAGTGATGGTGGTCAGGGGTGTGGGAGGGAGTGTGGGGGGGTTATTTGGGCTTCCTGACTTCCTCCTTGTTGTGGCTGAAATTTGGCAGTAGTCACAGGTGAAGGTGTTGGTGAGGGTTTCTGAGCCAAAGCTGAACACGCTAACAGACCTTATTTTCTGCAGCAGAACCTGCTTGACTCAGATGGGGTGGGGAGGGGCTGCTGGCACAGCAGGGCAGGGCAGGTCAAGGTGCTGGGGCTGCTGGGGAGGGACGTGCGCTGGTCAGTCTCCCCTTCACCACAGCAAGTGGGGAGCCTTCCCCCTCTGCCTAGCTTCTCTTTTATTCTGTGTCCCAGACGTGGACAGACAGGAGCTGGGGGGTACCCAGCCTGCGCTCATCATTCCCCATTCAGCCCCAGAGGAAGGAGTGATGCTGTCATTTGCATTTCAAAACCTGTATCTCCCTGCATCTTCCCTTAATAAGAGCCAATTACACCTCTGCCCCAAACCGCAGGTTGTCTGCCTGTCAGAGGACTTTTATCCTGTTTAGGGTGGGGAGGAACTGCTCCCTTAAATGTCACATTTAGCATATGCAAATGAAGAGATAATTGTCCTTAATGGGAAATGAACTCACCTGCTTGCCGAGGCTCCAGACAAAAGCAGCATTGATGAAATAGGCCCCAGTATGGGCCTAGGGTCTGCTCTTCCATTCCTAGCGTTGGCCAGGGGCTCAGCAGGCCTGGCCTGCGTCCCTCCACCCATCTGGAAGATGACAGTCCAGTGAGAAGGTTACACATTTCTCCATTTGGCAGATACAGACACTGAGGCCTTGAGGAGGGAGGGACTTGCCCACGGTCACTGGCTGAGTCAAACTTTTTGTGGGAAATCAGAGTGGAAGCCCGCAGGCAGCCCACGCTGGTGGAAGTGAGGTGCCAGCTATCCAATGATTCTCCCAGCAGGGAGTCAGGAGTGAGAGGCAGTCTTGGGACCTAGCCCTGGGGGCCGGAGTGGGGGTGGGGCAGGGGAGCATATGTGCTCAGTAGGTAATGTTTTCCAGCCTGGGAGCAGGGCTTGGTAGCCTGGAGGCTGAGGGAAGGGCGCAGGAGAAGGAAGGCGCTCTTGGGACCATCTTATTTACGGCACGAGCCCTCAGACGTGTCTCCGGCAGTGTGCAGGCAGCATGGGGGGGCGGGGGGCTTCTGAGTGTGTGACTGGCCGGTAGTGGGGGGTTCTCTTTGAGAATGAGCCCTGATAGGCTACCCCTGCACCTGAGCAGACCACAGGATGAGGGATTCACGGAGCCCCACGCCTGGGGAGAGCTGAGGGTTTGATCTGCCCTGCTCCAAGAATCAAAGCTCCTGTCGTGTTCTCTAACTTCAGAGTCAGGAGTTGGGATTGTCCCTCATGCTGGGGTCCCATCTAATTCCTGCCTCGCCTTAGGGTCCTGCCTCTGACCCCTGGGGAAGTGGTGGTGGTGGTGTGGAGCTTGAAAATCTGGGTTCCAACTCCAGTCAAGTAACTGTGTGAACTTAATGTGCCCACTTATCTCCCTGGAGCTTCTGTTGCCCTCGCTCGCAGAGTGGACATGGTGCTGCCAGGCCATTTGTGGTTTGGTTGGGAAGAAGTTCAGTTTGGAGAGACACAGGAGAATCAGAGTGAAAAGTGGGGAAGGAATTCATTAAAGTGAGAGGAGCGGGGAATGGCACTTGCCTTGCAGGCAGTAGAGAGCAAGGAAGAGCAGAAGGAGGAAAGGGAAGCTCACTGACATTCTATGCTCGGCAGAGGGGTAAATCCTTTGCCAGCTCCTAAAGCCAGGGTCACCTGGTGTCCAGTGTTTGCTTGAATCTGCATGGTGTGGGAACTAAGCCCCTATCACTCCAGGATTTGGGGGAGCTGCAGAGTACTGGATAGAATGAGATTATGTTCTGAGAACTTCCCAAAGGCAAAGAAAGATTTTCAGGCAGGCTACTAAAGAGCACGATTGTACAGCTGCAGGCCCGTCTGGCTCACCCAGGCGACAGGAATTTGTAAGCCCAAATCGGAGCTCTCAGTAGTCCCTTCCTCCTTATCTGGAGTAGAACAGAGACAAAGTGAAGACTTGTGCTTAAGTCTGGAGAATAGAATGAAATAAAGTAACAAAGAACCTTACCATTGGAAGAGCGCAGAGACAAAACGCAGTAAGTTGAGCTGTAAGAAGTCTTTATTTAAGGCAAAAGCACAGGGGAAGACAGGCGAGTGCAGTCAATCTCAGAGAGGAGAAGGTGCACTTCAGGGTTTAGGGTTTGGGGTTTTATAGGTCTTTTGGGTAGGGGTCGGCATAAGGCATGATGTATACAGGTGATTCATAATTCCTCTGAAGTTTTGTCCTAAGAATAGGGTTATTTAGGTGACTGTGTTGATACAGATCTTGGTATTCTTTAGCCACAAAGGTTTATTTACATTTTGGAGGTCTATTTCCTGTCCTGGTTACAAAGTTACTTATTTGATTAAGGGGCTAGAAGAAGAGGAAGAATAGCATATAGATTAAGTTAAAGAACAAGCTAGGCCTTTTTCTCGGACTAAGTAGATTTTACATTGGCACCGTCCTTGTCCCATTTCCCAGCCCTACCTCATGAGGTATGGCAGAGAAGTCCTTGATTGACTCTTTTTTATCTGGAGAATTGTTTTTCATCTGGGGAATATCCGGACATTCCAAGTCACTCCTGGCTTTTGAAACTCAACTAATTAACTAATTAGCTCTATGAGTCCTTTCTGGCTCTGCTTTTATCTGGTTAACTCTTTGAGTGCCTTTTAGTGGGCTTTGCTGGCTTTATTCTCTCTCCACCCTGCTCTTGTCTGTTTTCCGCCTATCAGTTTGGTGGGGAAGCTGCTGCGGGCCTGAGTGATGCCTGGTACACAGGAAGGACTCGGCAGATTTGTTTGAAAAATCACTTGCTCTCTGCCCCTCCCCTGCCTGTGGAGGCATCTGACTCCTGCTGCAAACCCCAGGCGCTCCAGGCTCTGGCCACCAGCTCTACCTCCTGTTGCCTCTTACTGGGACCCCCACATGGCCAGCTCAGCCTAGCCCACCTCATGCTGGCTGGCCCAGGAATTCCAGCGACCTTGGGGAAGACGTGCTGGAAATCCCCAGGCTCTCTTTTTCCAGAGTCCTGATGGGTCTCAGAGAGGATAAGGAATTTGCTCAAGGTCACACTCTGTGAGGTCAGGAGTTGGTCAGCCTGTCTCCAGATTTGATGGCCTATGAGCTTCTGATTCACACAGTGAGGTGCATCCCTCAGGGACACGGAGGGCTAAACTGCTTCAAGAGGGGGTCACGGCCTTTGGTGCTAAAGGCCAGGTGAGGATGGGGAAACGGGGCTTGGTATGAGTTCCTGGCAGATGTCGGTCCTCACTCCTGCCACTGCTCTGGGCTTCTCATTCTTTGCTATGGCTTCCGTAAGAGTCCTGCCCACCGGGGCTGCATGGGTTGACTCCCTCTGCCAAGCCTGATCTGGTGACGGGCACATGTGGGTCCAAGTCCCAATTTGCTCAAGGCCACCAGCTTGTTAACTACTTGATCTTGGGTGACCTCTCTGGTCCTCAGTGTACCCCATTTGTGAAATAGGGATGACAATGCATACCACAGGTGGTCTGGGGAAAATAAGATATCTGTGAAACATCCAGGGCCTGGGTTCTGAGGAGTATCCTAATAGATCAGACAGAACCAGGTTCCAGTCCTAGCTCGGCTATTTTCCACCTGTGTTATCTTGGCAGTTGTCAACCCCTGTGGGCCTCAGTCTCCCCCACGGTACAATGGGGCAAAATCAAAGCCCTATGCCACGAGGAGCTGCTCTAAGGCTTCCACAATTAGGGGACAGATGCAATCTCCAGAGCATGAATCTAGCACAGAGTCAGTGCTCAGGAAGGCCAAGGGTTGCCAAATTCCCATTTTTGTCTCTCTGAAGCTTAGAATTCCCACTTAAGGAGCTTACAACTTTGTCCCCAGCATATATTCTGACAAGAGCTGGCTCAGTGTGACATTCAAGGCCCTTGTCAACTTGGCCCAGCCTTCCCTTTGGGCTCATCTCTGTTCCCCTAATGCCCACTCCCAGCCACGAATCCTTCCCTGACTCCTCTGTGCTTTTACTACTGCTCACTTGACAGACACCTCCGGTGTCTTAAAAACCCATCTTAAATGCCATCTCCTCTACCTGGGGGACCAGGGAAAACCAAAGTTGCTGCTCCCCCGCCCTATCACGTGAGAGCCACTCAGAACTCAACAGGGAGTGTCACGTGTTATGATGTGTGCCCCAACTAGACCATGAGTTCTGGGGCAGAAACTCTGCACCGCTCATCCATGCATCCTTCTGGGACCTGGTACCCCAGCATCCCAGAATTTCAGGGCTTGGTACAGCGCTAGGCCCAGAGGTGACTGCATATGGGTATATGCAGTGGGGCCGGGAGCTGCTCTGGGTCTGCTTTGCGCTATTCAGTTTTCAGGCTGAGGCCTCAAGTCAGTCTAGCAGAGGCTGTAAATTGTTGCCTCCTGGGTAGTCATTAGGCTGCTCAACTATCTCAGTTGGTTCTCTCCCGTCTGATCCCCTCATCCCCCTCTAGGGCTGCAAAGCCACGTGACTTGCTTTGGCCAATGGGATGGGAGCAGAATCAAAGGGCGCTGCTTCTGAGTGGAAGCTGTAAGGGCAGGGATGTCACATGACACTCTGCATTGGTGGCTATGGGAGCACGTGGCTGGATGGAGCCTTTCACAGCCCACGTGATGCAGAGACCCTGTTGACCCAGGTGAGATGTGTACCGTGAGCGAAAAATTGGCTTTGTATTGTTAAACCACTGAGATTTGGGGGCTAGCTGTTCCTGCAGCAGAACTGAGCCTATCCTGACGGATTTCAGGGGTTGTGCTGGCAAGTTAGGTGTGAGAAGGGGTGGGTTTCAGGCAGTGTGCAGAAGTGGGGATGGGTGTATCTGACTGAAACCTGCATGTCTCATCCAAGGGCATTCAAATGCAGAGCTTAAAATGCTGGCCCAATAAACACCCATCTGCCAGTGACTCAGATCAGGCTAAAGACCACAGCTACTCTTCTATGGTTCCAAGGATGGAAGGTATGGACATCAGAAGGAGCCCTCCCCACAGTGTGAAGACTAGGAGGTCAGGTGCACACAGGTAGAACGAGAGCTCTTTCCCCAGTTTGTAGAGACTGAGGCTCCGAGAGGAAAAATCTCTTGCCCAAGGTCAAACAACCAGCCAATGGCCAAACAATCGAAGACTCCAACCTTCTGACTTCAGAGGTTTTCTCAGATGCCTTACCGGATGGAGGAAGGAAGGTGAGATGGCAGAGACACGTCTGCCCGCCTTTCCTTATTCCCAGGCCACAATCACAGCTGGCTGGCTCTCAAGGATTTGCTTGGCACCGGAAGGCAAGCCACTGGCTGATGGATTCTGTGCTGGGTCAGAGCAGGGAGCCCTGGCTTCCCTTAGGACCTTGTGCAGAGCTCCCTCCCAGCTCCGGTCTCCTCTGCCTGTCTTCAGGACCGCCCGGAAGCCATCTCCCCATGATTAACGAGCATTTCCCCTCCCTCGGGGCTGTGCCGGGATGTATGGGATGTGGCTCTGGCCATTGTGGGCAGTGCTGGGGTTTGGGGAGCCTTGAAGCATGGGCTGCAGCTGTTTACTTGGTGGGGTCTTGCCTGCAGATGTGAGGCTGCTGGGGTGGGTGGGGATGCTGAGGGTGGGGTAGAATCTGTAGAGAAGCCAGTGCTATTGCCCCTCCTCAGGAGGAGCCTGGGCTTCAGTCCCATGGGCTCCTGGAGAGGACTCACACCCACTGCCCTGTGTTCAGAGCTCTGAACCTGCCTCCTGATGGTGGCTCAGCTGCCTCCAGCTGTCTCCAGATGCTGGTCCAGTTTCTTCCTGCCCCTGCACCTCCTGGATGCTTACCCCAAGGCCCCTCTTGCTCTGGCCAGTGTGGTTTTGGTTTTGGAACTGAAGTGACACTGGGCTTAGGCCCCAGCTCTAATTATCCTGGGCAGGGGAATTTGGAGCTGGGAGAGGCCAGGCTTGGAGGAGTTCTTAGCTAATGGAAAGATGGAACTGTGGGCTACTCCCTGCTTAGCTCATCTCAGGGGATGGGGTAAGCCCTGCCTCTTCCTAGAGTGCAGCCATAGGTTTCCAGGATGTGAGCTCAACCAAAAGGGTGGGGGGGGTCCTTTTCCCACCCTGTCTGAGACACTTTTCTGTTCCTTGCCCAGACGGGCCCTCCAGGTCTTTCTCAGCCTGAAACAAAAAGTTTTAAGGGATGCAAGCAGGGGAGGCTTCTTGAGTTATTGGCCAAATGTCGGGTGAGTGGAGAGTAGTGAGGGCACTCAGTATACTCTGTGAGTGCTGGGTAGCTTTGTGCTTGTTGAGGAGTAATTCACCCATTCCTTCTTCCACCCTTCCATCTATCCCTCCATTCATTTATCCATCTTCCAATCAAGTCATCCATCCATCAGTCCATCCATTACATAATTTCTCCACCCATCTCTCCATCAAAGCATCCATCCATCTGTTCTTCCTTCCTCCCTTCTTCTCATCCACCCATCCACCCATCCACCCATCCACCCATCCATCCATTCATCCACAAACTTGTGCTGGGTCAGACCCTGTGCCAGTTGCTAGGATACAGAGATAAATAATTCCCCATTTCTGTTCTGAAAGTGTTCCTAGTCTGGGGACCAGATATTCATATAAACACCCATCTCTTCTCAGCAATATCACATTGTAATGAATGTGAAAGTTGTTTCATAAATCCAGAGGATTAGCTGACTCCAACTCAAATGACATCTCCTCTAGGACATTTTCTCTGATTCCACCATGTACCATGGGAATTTGACAGGCAGTGAAGAGGGCAGAGAACATTTCTGGAAGATAGAGCAGGCTTTGCCAAGGCCAGAGCTCTGCAAATATATAGCATGCTCAAGGGAACATAGCCCTCTGCTGCAGGCTGGGTGACAAACTGGGAGAAACAGCAGGATGAGGGCCCAAACACACACAATGAGCTGGCCTCAGCTGCAGACAGCCCAAGCTCACGGTCCAGCTGCATCCCAGCAGAGCCCAGAACAAGGTGGTTATTGGGTACCTACTATGTGTCAGGAACTGAGCCAAGTGCTTCTCAGATAAGATCTCATTTATAGCTCACAATACCTTACAACAACAGAGGGTCTTGAGTGCCAGGGTAAGGCTCGTGGACTTTTCGTGTGGTTCTTGAGGCACCAGGGAGCCGTGGAAAGCCAAGGTGAGGCCTGGTCCCACCTGTTTTAGGAAGATCATCCCAGCTGCATTAGGTGTTTTTGAGGCAGGCATACATGGGTTTGGATTCAATTCTGCTACCTTCTAGTTTTGTGACCTTGGTGAAGCAATGAACTGTTCTGAGTTTGTTTCCTCTTCTCCGAAATGGAGGTGATACCCTCCACCTCACTGGGTTGTTGTGAGGTGTTAAGGAGATCTTACCTGAGGAGACACCTGGCTTAGTTCCTGGCACAGAGTAGATGCCCAATAACTACCTCGTTCTGGGCTCTGCAGGGATGCAGCTGGAGCGTGAGCTTGTGTCTTCTGTGGCTGAGTCCAACTCACTGTGTATATTTGGGCCAGTCACTTAATTTTCATGAGGCTTAGGTTTCTTACGTACAAAATGGCCATACAAGGAGCTGCCTTGTACGATTGCCATGAGGAGTGGACAAGGTGGTGAGTGCTCCTGGCGGGGTGTCTGGGCTGTAGGCAGAGTGGGGGTATCAGAGTCAGAGAAGCCAGTGACGCCTCAGCTTGGAACTTGCAGACTGGAACCAGGTGCTCTGGCACAGGCCACTTGAAACTCTTCTCACCCATGACTAGCTCCCTAGCTCCCTCATCCCCGCCCGTGGCTCCGATGACTGCAGCTGCCAACGCTGGGGAGCAGCGGGCTGAGGCGGGGCCTGGCATGCTCTCTGCAGTGCCCGGCAGCCCAGTCTACCCAATGCAGGAGCTGTACCACCCCCAGCTGTGGGGCTGGGGCCGCTGCCCACACCCCCTGCCCAGAACTCCACATACACCTTGGCTCCTGCCTGACCCTGGGCTCTGATGGGCAGGAAAGAAGTCGGAGGAGGATGCGTCCAAGAGAAGAGCCACAGCCCTAAAGGCCCGCTCCAGCCGCCTTCTGCAGGTCACAGGGAAGGTGGAGTAGGAAGATGTTGTACCAGGTCCTTTCCCCTCACATGTCTCTTGGGCCCTGGGAGAGCCTCACTTAGCTTAGCTGCAAAATGAGGATGATAATATTAACTTCACAGGTTTTATTGGGTGGCAAGAGAAGACAGGGAAGGGAAGGACCTTGCAAAGCATAACTCACATGTCATGGCCTTAGTTCCTGGTCTTGTTCACCAGGAAAATAATGCCCTTCTGTGGGAGCAAAGGGCAGGCCTGGTTGATGGCTGCAGTGGGAACAACTTCCAGGGAAAAATAGAGGGTTCTGGGGACCAGGAACCAGGAAGGTAAAGATCAGCAGGCAGAGTCCATGCGTGCCGTCATTTCCACCTGGCCCTCGCTGTGTGGCACACACACACATTCCCCACACCTCATACATGCACATGTGACACAAGCACACATGCAACTGCACTACACATATACACGTAGCATGTCACCCACACTGGTCCGGGTTTCACACACAATATTCCCACACTAATTCACAAACCCGTGCCTGCACGCATATGCACATCTACAGCCCCTTCCAAAATGATGGCTTTTCAGGGGTAGAAGATACCCCACTTAATTGTGTTGACCTTAATACTTCGCAACAGAAAGTACTAGAATAAATATCACACTATAAAATTGAAGCTCTACACGTCAGGAAAATAAGAAAGTGATGGATGATGGAGAAATCCCCTCCCCCTCCCTCACTTGCTGATGGGGAAGTTGAGACTCCGAGAGGCATGCTCTGTGATCTTGGCCAAGACAGGATTCTTGCTGTGGTTATGGAAACCCCCCACCCCGAATGCCCAGGGCTCTCCTTCCTTCTCTGCTCTGGCCACTGGCTCTGGTAGCCCCCACAGTCACTCAGCCCTTCGTTTAGGTCAGGACAGAGGAAAAGCCCCTGACTTGGGAGGCCCAAGCAGCCTGTGCTGGGGTTGACATAGATGGGCAGGCCACTTGGCAGCTGGGTCTTCTAAAAGGACAGAAAAGCCTAGCTGTCCACACCAGGAAGAGTGGTTATCCATGGGTACCCCAAGCCCAGGGCCTGTGGATTACGACCTTGCCAAAAAAGAGTATTTGACCTGCAAAACAATTATTGACTTAAAAAAATGGCTGGAAAATCAAATTTAATTGATGTTTAATTGAATATGTGCAAAACGTAACGTCACGTCAACCTGTTAAATTCAACTCATTTCAGCTCCTGCGAAGTTATATGTAAATGATATTTGTAGTGAGATGTAGATGCATTCTGATGTGTTTATTATGGTGTGGCATGACATTCCAGAGTGAGAGAGTCACAGGGTTATGAAGCTTTATTGGGGTGCTGCCCATAATAGCTGAGCTGCTACTTTCTGACCGTCCTGTCAGTGCCTGCTGGGAACTGTGGGAGGAGTTGAGCATTTCCAGCACCCACAGAGGGATAAGCTAACCTCTAGAGAGCTGTTTGTGTTACAGTATTCAAGAATCTGCCTGGACAATCCAGCAAGTTCATGCAGTAGGTAGCTGAGTATGCCTAGCTCGCCCTGGCCTATCTCCCCAGGGCTAACATAGATGGGGTAAGGCAGGACTGCCTGGAGAAGAGGAGACTGGGCAGCTTCACCTTTGCCTCCAGAACAGAGGCAGCCCCAAGGGCCCATGGGCAGAACTACTGGGACAACGGACAGCCAGATTTCAGGTGACTATAAGGAAGGATGACAGCTGCTCTGCTAAAAAGAATTACAATGTGGCTCACTTCTGCACAGCACTGGGCTATTTGTAAAGCATTCTTAGGTGCTTGATCTTGATTTCTCTTCAACAACTATGTTGGGAGGTCAGGATCAGTTCACAAACCTGGGCAGTGGGACCAGTGAGGCTCCGGAGGGTTGAATGAGTCATTCAGGTCGTCACCACTGAGAAAGGACGATTCGTTTGGGGAACTGGGATGAGTCCAGCCCTTCGACTCTGGGCTGGGCAGAGTGGCCCTGCCTGACCTTTCCTTATACCATTCTTGGGAGGCATATTGACAAAATCACGGATCATTCTGGAACTCTGCCTTGCATATTGCTTCTTCCTCCCCTCTCCAACTCTCTGACTCTCCATCACCAGAGCTGCCATGAGCACAGAATGCTGCTGGAGAGGGTTAGTGCTCCCAAAGAGCCAGGGGCTCCCTCCCATTTCTCAACCTCCTCTGCAAAGACTGGGCACATGTACCAGTTCTGGCCGATGGACGCTGAGTGATAGGGATGCATCACTTCCAGTCTGGCAGATGCCAATCTATCCCAAAGCTAAGAGAGTATGGGTACCATGGCTCTCACCCTGGCCCCCTCTCTAGGGGCCATGAGTATTTTGTTTTGGTGATTTCTGGGTATAGTGGTGTTGGGGCAGCTGTCGGCATTTTACTTGTCTAATTTTGTATACCTTTTCTTAGAAAGAGCCACTAAATTGTGTAAGTGTCAGACCCACTAAAACTTGGATGTGCCCCTGTGGCTGGGGCAATTAACTGATGCCTACCTCTGCCACCCTGTCCTTCCCTTTTCTGAAGTGGCCTTGGAGGTCAAAGCCACAAGCTGAAGGATGGTTGCTTGCCCCACACAGAACTTCACGAGTAAGAATAAGACCACCCTGTGAGGTCACTGAAATTTGGGGATTTGTTTGTTACACAGGTTATCCTCTGATGCTGACGGCACACATGCTCTCATGCCCATTTCACAGGAGACTGACACTTGGTGCGTGGTGGGGAAGTAGGTACTCCCACAGCTGTATAGAGGAGCAGGGGTTTGGGGGCTTGCTTCCCACACAGGGACTAGGATCATATGAACCCTAGTCTGGGGATTCCAGTTTCAGAGGTTTGAGCATGGGGGCCCTGAGTTAAGGCCAGGTGTTCAGAAGTTTCGTGGAGAGCAGCTGCATCTCCTAGAGGTCTTCTGCGTGAGGGGTAACTAGTGTCGGGTTTAGCTCTCAGCCTGGAGTCACAGGGTGTGGGTAACTTTGCAGGTATCCAAAACTGTCTGGTGCCCTCCAGGACATCTAAGTCCCCACAGGCCAACACTCTGTTAGCTGACCTCACAGAAGGTCAGAGGTCACACTTGCAGGGCACTCTGTTTCTTCCAGCATGCATGGAAGGTGGTTCACAGACAAGCAGCCCTGGTCCCTGGCACAGCTGTCTCCTGACAGGGCTCTCAAGCCCAGCTCAGCTCCCCCCTAGGAAAGGGGAGCGGCTGCAGCTTGGGGATCCGTGGGAGATGGGGAGGGGATGGCTGGGTACCAGGCACTGGCTCTGCACGCTCTGTGTGTGCCAGGGAAGGTGAGGGCCTGCAAGCCAGAGTTGCGGGGGCAGTGGGGGCTCTCGCCGCACGCTTACAAGCAGTGTCCCTAATAAACTGTTCCATGCCTAGTGTCATATTTATTCTCTAACAGCTGGTCGTCCCAGTGACTCTGACACTTGGGGCTCTATATTGAATGGACATAGATATTTTCCTGACCACATATGGTATGCAAGTAGGCATGTCCGCCATTTTATCTAAAGATTTTAATACCTGTCTAGAATGGAAGGACTAAATAAAATAATTCTGTGTAATAGGCCAGCAGTGGCTTTGGCCCAGAATGGCACTTGGCATAGTATATATATTATATATTATAGTTATTATTGTATGGCTCTTGCCTTTGTTGTAAATATTGTATAGTTTGGTCGCTCTGGTGCCACCATGTAAAGGCGTTGTGGTGCTGGTGGAGTCCTTGGCCAGGGGGGCCTCAGCCCTTCTGGCCTCATTCTAGACCCCAGCTCCTTTGCCGGCTGATGCTGTGGTCTGGATTGGCCCCTACCTTCTGTGTGTGCTGGTCCCCAAATGACCTGGCCCAGTCGATCGCAGCACTTGAGCCCGGGTCAGTCTTAATGTCTTGTAGCCTCGGGTGTTCTCTGAGGCTTCTGCCAGCTAAACTGTTCTGCCGCCCTCTTTGCTGCTACGTGTCAGCCCTCCTGGTTGTGCAGGGCCACACACTGATAAGGTCTGACCCAGCAGAATGCTAGCTGGTCAAATGCCCTCTGCTCTCTCCTGCTGCCTGGTGCACAGCTTGAGAGCTCCCTTGGCTTCAGAGAGAAAAGGCTGCTCCTTGAGCTGGTCTGGTCTGGGAAGCTGTCTTTGCTGTCTTAAGCCAGGTTCCCTAGCAAGAGAGGCTGAACCAGGGATTCTGTACAAGTGCAGTGTTGAGCAGGAATTCTTGGGAGAAACCAGTAAGGTGGCCAGTGAAGCGGGAGGGGAGGGGAAGGAGTAAGCAGAGATTTGCTGCTCACTTAGCCTGATCCCATGGGGAGTTTGGAGTGTGAACTGCACCAAAGATTTGTCTCAACTTGAAGCAAGGGGGCTGGGATTTAAACTCCAGCATCTGTAAGACATGGGTGGAAGGCTGCCCCTTGGCGGCAAATTCCCCATCATCTTCTGGCAAGACAGCCCCCATCAGCCAAGGGCAAGTCTGGAGAAGGGTGCAGCGTACACTGTTGGTGACCCATCCTCAGCTGGGGATGAATCCGTGGGCCCAGGCAAGGGAATCCAAGTGGGGCACCAATCACATCTACCACACCCTCCTTGGGCATTTTCCCTCTTTGAGGATGATCTTGTATTCTTCCCAGATTCAACTCAGCTTGGCCTAATAAACACCCAGTTATCTGGCCCTACTGTGTGCCAGGCCCTGGTGAACATCTGGGTGCACTGAGGGCTAGCCTGGGAGGATCTCTGCTGCTTCTGTTGAGGTCTTCTACGTTCACACACACCTGATCCCTTGGACATTGCTTTTTTGCTCTAAGACCTACCCAAAGCCAAGTTTCTAATGGCTGTGCGAAGGTGTCTGTTGCAAAGCAGATGTGCAACAACATGGAAAGTGTGTTTTCTGTTAGAAAGGGAGCTAGAAAATACCCACTTTCTTTGGGATTGGCGGGGAAAGGTAGAGTAAGGATCCAAAGCATGCATGTTCTTTCTCTTTTGCAAACTTTCTGTGCCAAGCAGAGGAGGCAGCACAGAGAAGCTCTCTCTCTCCTGCCCTCTCCCTCCTTCCTGGGCCATCTTAACTGCAGCCCAGGCCTTCTAGCTACTGCTGGGGAAAACAGAAAACCACAGCTATGCGGCACCAAACAGGCCTGCATCATGTTTATGCAATGACAGAGGCCTGGGCCCAGCTCCAAAGAGGCTGGGGCTCCCTGCAGCAACCCAGACAGCCCTTCCACGTCCAGGGCTGTGCTACGGAGGCTGCCAGGGCCGAAAGGCCCTTCGCGGTCATTGCTTCTAAGTTTCTCATTTCATCAGGAGACCCAGAGATAGGGAATGAGTTGGCCAAGGTCATGCAGAGTACTGAGATATGATTTGGGAAACGTGGGAGGGAGGCTGAGGCTGACGTTCCTGGTGGGGAGGAGGAAGGGGGAGGAAGGGACTCATTCATGTTCATGAGTGGCTGTTCTCAGCAACCAGCCCCCTCCTCCCCTCATGTCTAACCAGCTGCTGGCTTTCAACCTGAGGTCATTGTCACTGGGCCAATAATGAAAGGAAAGCAGAGAGATCAGGCCCCAGACCTGGTGCACAGAGGCTCCATTTTCTCAGCTTCCCACCTTGGAAAGAAGGAAGGGATGCAAATTCGGAGACCCGAAATCCTGAGAGGGGCTGGGCCCTGTATGGAGTCACTCTGGGTCTCCTCTCCCACAAATGCCTCTAGTTTCTTGCCCCCAAAACACCTCTATCCTCTCTGGGTCCTACTTCATCTGATGACCATGTCTCCTGTTTCTGTACAAAATCCAAGCCAACTTCTCTCCATCTTCAAACTGTTCATCAGTGGTGCCCAGCCTCTCCTTCCCCTTCTCTCTCACGCTGGCAAAGGAGGACGGACAGAGTCCTTCCCCCTGTGCTGTCCCCACCCCTGTGAGACTGGCTCCAGTGATCCGTATCTTCTTCTGCAGCACCAGCCCCTCCCCATGCCTGGTGTCCCTGCCCTCTGTGTAAACCGGCTCAATTCCCGAGGCTTCCCCCTCAGCAATCTCACTCTTTCCACTTCTCCAGGAAAGTCACAGCAAACTGTGCTTCAAACCTCTACAAATCTGGCCCCTTGTTTCCACTCTGCTCCAATGGCTTTGAGGTCACCAATGAGTTGCCAAACCTTAGTCCTAGCGCATTTGATCTCTGTCCTGTATCTGACTCTGTGAACCCCACCCCAGCCGTGACTTGTCATCTATCACACTCCCCTTTCCTGAAACAGTCTGATCCCCTCTCAATCTCCATCAATCCAATCATCAACCTCCTCTAGTGTCCAAAACTGTTCCTCTCTAGCCTTGGCCCTTTTCACCTAGGCAATAAGTGTGAAATAAGGGAAGCTTGGTTTATGCCTATGGAGACAGCTATGTCTGTATCGCGGAAGACCTGGAAGTCCCACCATCAGAGCACTCCTCTGTCCTCTGCTCTGGATCCATGTGGACCATTGCCTACTGGGACCCCCTTCCTGGATGTCTCCCGGGCTTCTAATTAGTAGCAGCCTCTCCTACATTCAGCTTATCTTCTCCACCAACTTCCTCTGTTCTTGGCTGAAAGCAGCACTTTGTTGCCAAAGTCAGAAATCTGGGTGTCATTCTTATGGGAAGCTGCATAATGCTTCTCTCCCACCCCAAAATACTGACATCCGAATCCCTTTGCAGGTATAATTGAGTTTAGGATTTTGAGATGGGGAGGTTATCCTGGATTATCTCAGAGAGCTTGATGTATCCATAATGGTTCTTAGAAGAAGAAGGCAGGAGAGTCAGAGTGAGACGATGTGACAAAAGAAGCAAGAGCTTGGAGTGATGGGGCCACAGGCCAAGGACTGCTGGCAGCCGTGAGAGGCTGGAGGAGGCCAGGTGTGCTTCCTCCTCGGGGGCTTTCAGCAGGAAGAGCCCTTCTGACACCTGGATTTCAGCCCTGGAGGACTCACTGTGGACTTGTGGCCTCCAAAACTGTATATTTGAGTAAGTTTCTGTGTTTTAAGGCAGCAAGTTTCTGACAATCTATTATAGGAACCACAGGAAACTGACAGAATCCATCACTGGCTACATTCATTTAGTCCCAAATCCTATCAAATTTCTCTTCAGACCATCTTTCAGGTTTGCCCCCTGCCTCCTCTCAGCAGACCATGCCATCATCAGCTCTCCCAGGAGCTTCTGCAATGATCTTTTCTGTGACCACCCAGTTTTTTTCAGCTGTCACTTCTGCTGCTTCAAGGGATGCAACAGAGCTGTGTTTTATGGAGAAGATGGTTCCCTCTCCCACAGCCATGACATAGAGACTAGAGGAGGAGGCTGCTGCAGGTGGACAGGGCACGTACTCCGCAGGCGGTGCCCAGCCTCCCCCTGCCTCATCCCTATTGCGTGCCCTAACATTCAGTCACATGGGGCGATAGTGGCAGGCACTTTGCTGGTGCACTTGCCTTGCCCTGAAATACTCCTCCATGACTTCTACCAACTCTTCAAGATCCCAAGTCTTCGTGGGCTCAGCTTTCTCATCTGTACCAGTAAGGGGGCTTATCCGGATAAGCCCCAAAGCTCTATGGACCTCTCCAGCCTGAGTAATTGAACTAAGTAGATTTTGTTGACCACCAGTGCTCAAAAGGTGCCGAAGGGTCTTTCAGCCTGGCCCATCTTCAGGGTGGGTGTTATCCAACAGGCTGTGCTTCACAATGATGCCCTAAGAGTTAGTGGGGTCTGTATACCTGTGCTGCGTAGGTTGGCATGTGCTTGTGTGTTTTATGGGAACAACAGAATTTTAAACAGTTTATTAAAGAGCTGCTAAAGGCGCTTTGGCTATGAAATTTCTCCGGGAAAAAAAAAAATCTCTATTTTGACGATTTAAGTGTTAATGATTCAAAACCATATGGATCACATTTCCTTCCCATCCATATGGTTTTTAAAAAAGTATCAGAGAGACTGCTTAGGGCAAAATGCATTTATGATTTTATCGATCCCGCCGCACTGAGAGGGCTGTTCGACAGATCTGAGCGAGAGCTGAGCCTGGCGGGCCAGAATGTGGGCCTTTCCCTGGGCTCTCTCCGCAGAGTCTCCAAGGAAAATCACTCTTGGCGTCTGGGGAGAGTTTTCAGCACACAACTTGGTGGGAAAGGAATGCTGCATCCCGGTGGGGTTTTTGCAAAACCTCCAGAACTAATTTTAAAATGACTTAGGTTTTGGCAGACTGAAGAGGTGTTAACTCAAACCCGGGTGTATTTCAAGGGAAATGTAATTAGAAAAATGCTCTCCTAGTTAACTGGGAGACTGTGCCGAGCAATAAAGATTCTGGTTGGAGAATTGTTTGGTGAGATAAAAACACGCTGCAGCAGGGTCGATGTGCAGAACCATACGTGAACTTCTCGCCTCCCTTCCATGCCCAGGTACTGGGCCTTCAAACCCAGCGTGAAAGGAACGCATGCAGGGACCATGGAGGGGCTCCTGCCTTCCCCACCAGTCCCACCCTCGAGGACCAGGCCACAGGTGGTCTCCTCCACGAACCAGAGTGGGTTGGAGGGAAGGGACCTGGCTGATGGTGAGGACAGATTTTGCTTCCTATAGATTCCTGGGCTTAACCTCTTTCCAGTCTAATCCAGTGATTCTGGTAAGTGGCCAGATTTGGGCATTCTGGCCTAGGGGTGAAGTCCTACTTCTCAGGGTGACAATCCCAAAGTTTCACAGCAGGACTCAACCCCCCTCACGGGCTTTCTCTCTCTTCCCCCTTCCATCGTGTTTCCTTTCCTGGTAGTCTTTCCGGACTCTCCATGGTCCCGCTCCTCCTCACTGTTCAGGGGACTTTCTTCCTGGAACACTAGGCTTCCTTTCTTCTCCAGGAGAACGACGTATCCCTCAAGGACACAGCCGTAATTCTGCTTGCCCTGTGGAGAACCCCTGTGGGAGCCTGTCTCTCCTTTCACTTTGGCCCTTAGCAGAGTAGACACACACCCGCAAATGCACCATCTGCAGCACCGACTATTGTCTTCCCGTTGGGCCTGAATCTTGGCCCTAGCTTCATACTTCAGTGGGTACTTGACTTAGAATCCTGTATGTGTTGCGGTCAGGACTAGCAGGGGTCTGATGTGTGTTCGAGCACCCAATAAATGTGGAATGAATAGGGTGAACTTTGAGAATCTCTGGCACTGTTTCTGCCATGTAGTCATCTGACCCATCTACTCATCTATCTATCCATCCATTTACCTATCCAACTACTACCCACCATCCATCCATCTACTCGTCATCCATCCATCCATCCACTCATCAGGCACTCATTCAACAGATTGGATGCTTTTTCTTTAATCATATTGTGTTCAATATAAAACGATCTTGGAATTTTTCAAACCCTTAGACTCTACTAGCTTATTATAACAAATAACCATGGATCACCCACTCAACTTTATCTTATCCTAATATTATGCCATATGTACTTTAGATTTTTCTAAGAACCAAAAACCTGTAGAGATGGTTGAAGCTCCATATGTGCACCTTTATGATTCTTCCTCTTCCTCCATCCCCAGAGATGGCATTTCTCATTCTCATGCATGTTTGTTTGTATTTTTTTTACATGTACTTACGGATTCATAAGCAATAAATAGGTTGACTTTTCAGGTTTGACCTGAAATAAATGATTTCCCACTGTATGTGTTATTTTATAACTTGATTACGTTTGCTTATTTTTATGATCCCGTTGCATTTTTCCTGTCCAGCTCCATTAAAGCAATTAGCTTGTTATACGATCATCTTTATCTCTCCATTTAGGCTGCAAACAAGCTCCTAGGGGGCAGAGAGCTGATCTTTACATCACTGTTTTCCCAGAGCCTGGTATAGTCCTGTTGGTTGGCTGCCTGGGCAATGGGCAGACCTTTACTGAATGCCCAGCCCCGTGCTTTGTGGTGGCTGCCAGCTGTGGCTCAGCCTCGGGCCTAGCTCCTTAAGGGTCAGCAGACTAAAAGATAGTACAGGTCAGGGGCCAGGCTAGAGGCAAGAGGGCGTCTATAGAAATGCAGAGCGAGAGCGAGAGATTTGACAGGCTGAGGGAGAGGGTCAGGGAAGGTTTGTCACAGGGCCATAGGAGTTAAGTCTTGAAAGATCAGAAGTTTCACAGTCAGGTGAAGAGGGAGTAGGACATTCATGGAATCAAAATAGCACAGCTGAGACTTGGCAGTATAGAAACCTACTTGTTCTGGTTACCTTGTCTGGTAGATGCCTCTGTTCATTTCTTCACTTAAGGCTGTGGTCCCCTTTTTAGTTAAGCCTTTGTATCCAGTGTGGACTTTCTGCAGCTGTGTCTCATTCACCCATTCATCCCTTTATTCATTCAGTCAGCAAATGTTTGCTGAGCACCTGCTATGTGCCAGGCGCTGTGGTTGTGTGAGGACACAGCGGGAGAGCCACAGCCATGTGTTTACTCTCAGCCTTTGGGGAGCAAGAGAGAAAACAAAGCAAATGAATAAGAAAAGCGTCCTGTGGTGAGCATTCTCCATGTGGAGTCCTTAAAGCATCTGATGGGCTTTTGAGCCACAGATAAGGTACCTACTGGGGTGGTGGTGATGGCCTCTCTGGCTTGCGGACACTCTAACTTGAGACCTGAATGATAACAACGTGGCAGCCATGGGAAGACCAAGGGGAAGAACATACCGAAGGCAGAGAACTTGGCCTGTTCAAGGAAAAGGAAAAGGCCTGTGTGTCTGGATGGGGAGGGAGACAGTGGTGGCACCAGAGGCAGTATCAGATTGCATGTGGGGCAGGTCAGGGGCTTGAGTTTTATTCTAACTAGATGAGGAGACTTAAGAGGGTTTCAAGCAGAGAAGTGATTGGGACCCAATTACTCTTAAAATGGATTAAAGGCAGGGACCTGAGAGCTGGAGTTGGAATGTAAGTCAGGAGGCTTTTGTATAGCCTAGAGCAAGGTGGCTACAGCTTGGCGCTGCTTATTGGCAGTAGAGATGGAGAGAGGTAGTTTCGGGTGTGTTTTCAAGGCAGAGTTGATAGGCCTTGCTGAAAGGATGGATGTAGGAGGAGAGGGAAAGGATAGTTTGTGATCGTGAGCCTCTGGAGGTGGGAGTGGTGTTCGCTGGGAGACAAGCAGGTTTGGAGTTTGGGGTGGTAATAAAGAGTTCTGCGTCGGCCCCACTGGTTTTGAAATGCCTTTGAGACGGCCAAGAGGAGCTGCTAATCAGGTGATTCACCTCGGAGCCCAGGGAAATGTCACAGCTGGAGCTGCAGCATTCTCAGGGCAACTGTCCTGGAATGGGAATGATATCTGGTGATTGGGAGGTGCGTGGTCCCACTCATCTGCCAGGACGTGCAGCTCGCAGCTTCTTCTTCACATTCACTATAGCCCTTCCGAAGGCTTTGTTGAGTAGGGATTATGTGCTCACTTTATACCTGGGGACTTGGAGGCCCAACGAGGACAGTGACTGATCTGACCACCCACGTACAGCCAGGGCCCCACCCCACCCCTGGATTCTCCCCACCATGCCCCACAGGCTACCTCTGCATAGCAGGGTGAACGAGAGCACTGTCAGCCTTCTCTGAGTCTCTGGCTCTTCTTCTGTAAACTCCCTGTTTTGGTTTTCATAAGGCACCTAGGGTCAAGGTGGCTAAAAGGTGCCAGAGTCAGGGCTCACACCCAGGCCTCCCCTTCGTGCGCTGTGTATTCTGGCTGTCCTGGTGACAGTGCTTGCCAAGGACAGAAAGTCACACTGTGGTGAACACCATGACATGCTAGAACCCTCTACTTTGTAAGGGAAGGGCAACCGTGCCTAAGCTCCTAGAGGACAGGGAAAGGGCTTATAAAAATCACAGTTTGCATCTTTAAGGGCCAGGCATGGTTCTAAGTACTGCAAAGTCCTACACACCTGGAAAGTAAGTCCTCCAGTCATACCCATTGTACAGAGAGGAAACAGGCATATGTTGGTGAAATGACCTGCTGAGGATCCCACAGTAAAGAACAGAACTGAGATTCCGACCCAGGTGGTCAGACTGTGAGGCCCAACCCTTAGCCACTTTACTCAACAGTGGTGTTGAATCACTAAGTGGTCAGTTGTGTGTTATATTAGAGCCAGGGAAACCGAGCAGCGTCCAGCAGTAGTACACAGATGCTGAAGGTACTGGAGGCCAAGACCCTGGGTCTGTAGGATGTTCTGTAAACAAGTTTACCTAGCCCACGGTCTTTGCCCGCCCGTCTGCGATAAGCCCTTGACAATGTAAACAGCTGTGGCCTGGGGAAACAGGAAGGGCAGACAGAAGGGCCTGGCATACTGGCTGTGGCCAGATTAGCTAATGGTGGGGAAGGAGGGGCTCATGCATCCGGCTGTGCTTCCTGCCCAGGGGGAGCTGCTGACAGTAAAGGGGAAGGCAAAGGGCCTCTTCCAGGGATGGGTCAGGCCTGGCTCCAGTGACCCCATGTACTAAGCAACTGTGTGACCCGGACAGGGTTTGGCCCTCTTTGGGGCTGGGCTGGCTTCATCTCTAAAACCAGGGCTGGTTGAGTCAGATCTCTCATTCAACAGGAAATACTGAGGGCCTACTATGTACCAGACAAGGGCAGATGGGTGGGACCAGCCCTCTCCCTCCCCCACATCCCATCTTTCAGTATGGTGCCAGCAAAAGGACTCTGAACAGGCTGTGACAACGTCCCCCCCAAGGGGGACACAGCATTATGGTCACCTCCTTGGAGAGCCAGCAGAGGAGCCCTGGAGGAAATCACTTCTAACATGAAGCCTGACATGTAAGTAGGAGCCACCCAAGCAGAGGGAACAGCCTGGGCAAAGGCTCAGAGGCTGGTAAGCACGTCACATTTAAGATGATTTTTTTTTTGTATTGAGGGTAAAATTCACATAACATAAATTAGTTACTTTGTACTGAAGTAAAATTCACATAACCTAAAATCAGTCAATTCAGTGGTATTTCATGCACCCAGAATGCTGTGCAGCACACACCTCTGTCTAATTCTTTTTCACCCTGACCTTGGTGGTTTCTTGCTCTCAATGCTATGATTCCTTGAGTTAAATGGCAGAGGCAGGCTTGACAGCATCATGGTGAAACACACTTTGGTCACATGGGGTGACGTCATATTTACAACCATTTGGAGGTAGCTGTGACCTAGAATGGGGACACTGAGGAAAACTGGAGAGATGGGCCTCAGGTCATAGAGCCTGCGACAGAGCCTGGATTGGCAGGCAGGCATTTGAAGCTCATGCCTTTGGCCCTGGAGGTTCTCAAATATTGGTCTTCAGACCAGCTGGGTACCTGGTTAAGAATTCAGATTCAGGGCTGGGGCCAAGGCACCTGTGTTTCTAACTGCCCCCCCCTCCCCCACCCCAGGCTGTGGAAATACCTCACCCCAGAGCCTCAGGGAAGAAATAGCTGGGTCTGCCCCGAGACACAGGGATCTGGGGTGGTGGTGGCCTCGACTGGGTGGCAGCTGGTGGGCTGGCAGCTTGAGAATGGTGGGTGTTGGGGGGCCGCAGGGAGGGCAGGTGGGGCAGGGGATCTGGCCCAGTGAGCTGCAGGACAAAGGCCTCTCTGCCAGCATTCCTGGGTGGTGGCCCCCCTGACAAATGGGCCACGGCTTCTCTCATTAATTTGTGGAGTGGCGTGTAATAATAAAATGCTCCTTAAAGCTGGAATGGTGGCATGAGTGACAGCTTTTTCAAAGGTCCTAATAAGGATCATTAACTGTGTATGAAAAGGTTTTATAAACATTTGTTAAATGCCCTGAGCTTACTGTGCCCATGGATTGCTGCTTCTCGAGATGTCAGCCAACCAGAGCCAGCTGGAAAGGTAAAGAAACAGGCCCAGGCTCCTGCTGGCCACCCTCAGAGGCTCCACCACTCCCAGGCTTCTCCTGCTTGGCTGTGAAGTGACTCAGGGCTGGGAGTTCAAGAGCCTTTGCTTGTGAGTGGATGATAAATATCTGTTGAATGAATGGGTGGAAAAATGGGTAGGAGAGCTGGCTCTACTTTTCCTAAGTCTGGACCTTTGAGCAATTCCTTTTACTTCTCTGAGCCTCACACTCCTCACCTGTAGAGATATTTACTTCCTGTGTTGCTGGGGAAGTCTTTGGGGAAATAAAACACACAGGTAATGGCTTCCAAAATACTCTCCCTCCCTCACTCCCTCCTTCTTTCTTCTCTGTAGTAGTTAGGGGCTCTCCCCTGGAAGCTCAAGAGGAAGCAGGGAAGAGGGCTTCAGCGTTTCAGAGAAAAGGGAGGATAGAGGGACCCTCTTCTGGTGGGAAGGCCCCTAGCCACAGGCTAGACCTGAGGGAGCAGCTGGAGTCAGTCTCCTGCCACCTGTCAAATCGTCCATTTTAAGTTATTTCCTGTTGTGCCCTGTGCTGTAATCACTTCCCATAACTTCCCAACGTTCAGGAAATTTCTCCAATACATAACAGTCTGCTGTTTGTGGCCTTTGGGCTGTGCAAGAGGGTGAGCCTGACAGGGCTGAGCAGGGAAGGTGGATGGCAGCAGCTGTGGCTGCAGGGGGGTTTGGAGCCAGGAGACAGGACAGCAGGATTCAGCCCGCAGGGCCTGGTCCAGGGCAGCCAGGACTCCTCCCCATGGTGAAGTGGGAGCCACGCCAGCAGAAGGGGCACTGCAGGGCTGTCTCCTGAGCCTCCAGGGGAGGGGAGAATGGGAGGAGCACAGGGGGCTGACAGGGTCCCAGGATGGCCCCGAAGCCCCTGTCAGGGTTCTTCCCTGGCTAGGGGAATACTGTGCCTCTCCCCATTTCCCACACGTGGTTTCAATACAGGCCTGTGGCACACACCCAAACTGGTTGGTCCACAGGACCCTTCGCGCCGCAGCAGTCCACTCCTTTCCCCTGCTCCCACCCCTCTCTTGCCCCTCAGCTCCAGGAGCTCAGCTTCTGCTTCTCTCCATTCCCAAGGAAACTCAGTTATAAAACCACAAACAACACTGGCCTGCTATTTACACCCATGTACACATGTGGCCAACTTCCCCAGAGAGAGGGAGTTTCCAACAGGACCACCAAAGAGGAAGGGTGTGGTGAGGGCCGGGGTCAGGGACCAGGGCTGAGGCAGGACCATGAGCTGGGCGTGTTTGCAGAAGAAAATCATTATTGGTGAAGCTGGAGCTGGGGGTGGAGGGGTGTGTGCACGTGTGTGCTTGTGTGTGAGTGCAAAATGCATACTTGGAGAGGCTTGGAGGATGGAGTTGGGGAACACATTTAGCTTCAATAACCATGTTTCCAGGATGATTGTATCGAGAAACTGTGCCAGGCACATTTATATCTGTTTGGCCACGGGATCCTTACCCCAATCACTCTGACAGGGGCATGCTCTTCTTATTCCCATTTTGTACAGGAAGAGAACTAGGCTGGAGAGGTTAAGCGTCTTGCCCAACAGCACACTGCGGGATGCCCCTCTACTTAAAGCCCTTCTGTACTTTCTGTGGCCTATGGAATAAAGTTCAAACCCCTGAGCGTGGCAGGGAAAGCTTTGCCATGCTTTCCCACCCTTTGTCCCCTCTGGCTCCCCTGTCAAGAATCGGTGCTCCGCCCTCTGGGAGCTTGTGGACCCCCATCTAAGATTCAGGTCCAATGGCCCTACATCTGGGACTTCTTTCCCCACACTCTACTGGGAATCCACTAGGCTTGCACCTTGACCTGCCCGTGCACTAGTATCTGTCCTACGGCATTCGAGGGGCCCTGCTGTTCCCAACCTGCCCCTTGCTCCTCACACTCAGGTGCGGGTCTTCTTCCTCCTTGTTGTACAGTATCTGGTTCGGGTTCTGAAATGTGAGAAGGAGTCAATAAAGTCTGATGGATAAATATGGATCAATGGTGCTCAGATACCCCAGAGCCAGCGAGGGTGCTCCGTGGGCTGAGACTTGCTGCAGTGATCAGATGGCTGAGCTGGGGGAAAACCTGAGCCCAGAGTGCTTTGCGGTTCCAAACCGGGCTACCCATCAGGATCACTTGCTCGATCTGCTCTGGGGTCCTGGAATGGGTATGTAAACGAACCTCCAGCTGATTATGACGCCAGCCTCCCTGGGGACCACTGTGCACCCCTTGCTCTGTCCTTCCTAAGTAGTGCTGAGTTCAGGGGTAAGAGGAGATTCTGTATGACCTGGTCTCACAGAGAGGGAGGAAAATGGACCAACACCACTTACAGCTGAGAACCTCACAGTCAGGACTTATGGACAGATGGGGTAAACTGAGGCTCAGAGAGGAAACAGGCTTATACCATGGGTGGGGGCAGAGCTGGGACTAACCTCAGATTACTTGTCACCTGGGCCCTAAACCCAGTCTTGGGGCAAGAATCAAAGTCAGAGAAGCGGGGGAGTAGAAGTCATGAAATAAGGGAAGGATGGGGGTGAGGTGGGAGTGAGGCTACATAAGGCGGTTGGCTTTTGCTATAAAACCTATGAGCTGTATCACTTAGATTGATTTTGTGTTTTCCTTTTTCCATCACCCAAACACGCTCAACCTTAGGCACCTCTTGTGAAGCTAGAAGGAAGGGTGGGAACGAGTTATAAGACTCCCTTTTAAAATGAAAAGAAAAAATTCCTCCCTTCTCTTTAGCTCCTTCCCTGTCCCTTAAGGGAAAAATATGGATTGGAGATGTTTTTAGTTGCAGCATTTCTTTGCAGTTCCAATGGCTGTTTGTCTAGCTCCTCACGGGTGCTGTGAATTTACAGCTCAGCATCTCCGAAAGCAGCTTCAGGGAGAAAGATGGTGGAATTTTATTCTTGCTAATTTAAAACAATAATAATTGTTCACGCGTTAGGAAGCATTCCTATTAAATCAATCCAATCTTTCGGAACAACTGGAAGGAATAGAATGAAGCCAAATTTCCTGATCAGGCCTCTGTCGGCTTTGTGATGTTCATTTATCCATCCAGTCTTTTGTTTCAGCAAACGATGGTTGAGAGCTGACCCCAGGCCAGTCCTGAGCTAGACACTGTGTGTGGGGCCAGGGGAGATGGCAGAGAAGAATGTGGGCGATACCCAGACATGGGTGTGATTATTCTCACAGGGAGTAGGAGGGCAGGGGTGTACACCACTAACATGGCTATAGATCTGGGACCAACAGGGTCTCTGTTGGTGACTGGGTACCTGGTGGTGTCTTACACGAACATCAGGAATCTAGAAGGACTGAGTTCTGGGAAGAGGTTGTGGGTTCACGTAGACAGGTTTTGTTTGACTTGCTTCGACTTTGTATGACTTGGGGAGAACATAATGGAATCAAGTCCCGGATGGGGGTGGGAACTGGCATAAGGCCAACCAAGACCTGCATCAGATGGAAGGTAGACAGGGGTTTGGCTCCTCAGGGAAGTCAGCAGTAGGAAAACAGAGACCTAAACCCAAAATCAGGCTGAAAGAGGAAAAGATAATGGGGGATGGGCATCCATTGCCAGTTGAAGAACAAACCCAAGGGGTCGGGCGGGGATGATGAGAGCAGACAGACAGCCACGCCATCTATGTCAAGGGGTGAGCTTACGCTTAGGTTATGAGTCTGTGCTGACAGCTGGCCTTTACCGTGGATCCTTGTGCATGTTGCAGGGTAGGCTAGATGCCCATGTGTAACCAGGAATTGTATAGGGCTGCAGGTGAGACTCATCCTGGAGCCCATGGGTCATCCAGAAGAAGGTGTCCAGGGGCAGCTGGGTGGAGCAATCTGTATCCTAGAAGGAAGGTCTGAGCTGGTAAGGAAATCTGAGTTGTTTTCAGAGACACCACTGCATAAAGTGGTGCGTCTGGATTGTTTTCTGTGGGGAACATGCTAGAGCCGAAGAGCCTGGGTTGGGGGACTTGGAATTAGAGACCTCTAAGACAGGGGGACCATATACCCTGGTTTGCCAGGGATATTCCTGGTTTGTGCCTGTGTCCTGTGTCAACACTAACAGGGCTCCCTCTCAGTCCCAAAGACTTAGTTTGGATGATAATTGATATTGATTGTATTATCAGCCATTTAAAACAAATTTAGGACACTGTGGACCTGCCATATAACTGTTACCTGAGCTTTGACTTAAGGAACCGCTCTCTCTTCTCCCAGTACCAACCTTTATTAGCTTGGTAACCTCTAACTTTCTGAACCTCAGTTTTGCAAAGTGGTTACCGTAAATAACACGAGTGTCTATTCCCCAGAGTTGTTGTGACACTGACATGGATGAGAAAGATCATTGTAAGCCCTCAAGGGCTCTGCAGGAGACCATGACTTCTCTGTCTCTGTCTCTTCCTCTCCTGACAGGCCACCATAGCTTTGAGATGGGGAAAGCTTGCTGACTACTCTGGGACTGAGAGCACAGTGACTTCCCTTCTCTCCTCTGCCCTCTTTCATCTTTGTCCTGAAGATTCCTGAGGCTCTTCTGAGTCACAGAGTGAAGGAAACTGGGCAATGAACTCATGTTTAGTGGCCTGAGTTGTGAGGACAGATGAAGGTGCTTCGGAGGAGGAAGGGGCAGTGATTTCACCTGGGCTCCATAGAGCTTTCTCTCCTTCAGGTCTGGAAGGTGGTCTAGAGCTCGGTCTGCCAAAAAGCAGCATGGACACCATGAACAGAGAGGTAGGATGTTTGGAAGAAGGGAGGTGAAAGTCCTGCTCGCTCTAGGCATTTAGACCACACCAGGGACGTTGTATTTACTCAGGCTGGGAATGAGACTCAAATCTGTATCAAAATCCATGTGTCAAAGACATAGGGATATTTGGCCTGGAGAAGAATTAGAGGCCAGGGATTCACTGCTCTTCTAAGAAAAGATGCATTGCCCTTTCTCTAGAAAGGTGTCCAATGAACCAGGTGGCCCAAGTGGGTAGTGAGTTCCCCGTCCCTGGAGGAATGGGAGCAGAAATCACCTAACAACTTGGTGGGGATTGGAGAAGTAATACATAGCACGTGCCAGAGGTTAGAAAGTTGACTTTCAAGGTTCTTCCGGGCCTGGGCCTATAGGACTCTCCCAACACCAGCCTCTGCTTTTGGCAACCAGCTGCCTTCTGGATGAGTCAAAAGCCCGCCCAGCTCTGGCCTCCTCGCTGGGTGGGGCTCTAAGGAAGCCGCCAAGGTCTCCCGCCCCTGCTGTACAGGCTGCTGCACTTGCACGCTCCCGGTTGCCCCTTGTAGCCACCGCCCGCCTAGAGTCAAGAACTGAACAAATTGGTTAAACAAGGAAAAGGCAAAACTACACACACACACACACACACACACACACACACACACAAAGAGAGGGAGACTTTGAAATGAGAAGTGCTGTCTTGCTCTGGCCTTGTATCATAAGCCCATAGAGATGCATATTCTGACCTAATAATCAAAACAGGCTGTAATTGCAAGCAGACTCTCAAGGCCGTGTGGCTGAGGAGAGAGCAGATGAGATACCTGCTGGGCACAGCAGGCCCAGCCCCGCCGGCCCTCCTCCCACCCGCGGAGGATCCATGAGGAAGGCCAGCCATGCCCCATTTTGCTGGCATGGCTTGATGGAGCCCTGCTCATATTTTGCCTTCCTCCAGGGACTCAGGGCTCCCTTTGCAGGGAACTTGCTCAGAGGAAGCCAGCCCCTGACACAATCCTGACAAAAACGGGATTAAACACTCAGCAGCACCCTGAAGGACCACAGGAGGAGGGAAGGAGGTTTTGCTCCTGCCTCTCGGGAGCTCCACCTCCTCTTGGCCCAGGAAGATGTTCTCCTGGGCGCACCACCAAAGCCAGAAGGTCTTCGCATCCCCTCCCTGCTCCCACCTCCTTTCTGTTTTGTTTCAGACACACCCTCAGCTCGAATTTGCTTTGAAGGTCAGTAATTTCCACTCCTTTTTCAAAACAACCGCATAATTCTTTTGGAACCCAAATGTTGATTCTCTGCACCAAGGAATGAGTCTCCCTCAACAAGTACATTCCAGAAAAATCCATGCAGCATCTCTAATGGGAAAGATATCCAGGAGGGGCAGAAGATGACCCAGGCCTTGGCCTTGTCCCTGGGCCCCTCCCATTAGTGAGGACCCTACCACCCATGGGAGGACAGGGGGCCTGTTTGTGCCGCTCTTAGCCGCCAGCCCCTTGGAACCATGGGAACCCTGAGGAAGGTGTGCTTCCACTGGGTGGGGTGGAAGTAGTAAAGGATTTTGAGTTAAGTGTTGAGGAAGAAGAGGATTCATGGAGAGAGATGATTAGGGAGGGATCTACCAGGTGGATGGAACAGCTTGGGGCAAGGAGGAGAGGCTGGATGACCTGGTGGTGTTTTTGAGAACTGTCTGGTGGTCTGCTCTGGCTGAGGCATAGGGTCTGGAGTCCCATGATGGTGGGGCCTGGGTGCAGAGATGAAGCTGGGAAGATAATGTGAATTGAGGCCACATTGTGATGGGCTTTGAAGGGCTTGCTGAGGAGCCTGACTTCATCCCGAAGAGATTAGGTGCCCCTGGAGGGTTAGAAGCAGAGCTGAGATCTAGAGATGCCCTTCTGGTAGTGATGTGGGGGATGGACAGTAAAGGGAGAGAGTGGAGACATGGGACTAGTGGGAAGGGGTCCTGGTGAAAGGAACTGTGAGTACCTGACTCAGAGCACTGGTGGTGGGAAGGAGTGGGGGCAGAGTGTGGGGACAGCTGCTGCTTGGAAAGGTCCTAACTGGGCCAGGCTCTTTGCTTACATGTTGAGTAGGATTCTCGAAGGATCATCAGGTCAGTGGCATCAGGTGCGGAAGACTAATGTCATGACTCTGTGGTTTTGCTCCTGTTCATTTTGAAATAATTTTTGATTCACAAAAGGTTGCAAAGATAGTGCAAAGGGGTTGCTTTACCTAGCTTCCCCCAGTGGGTACATCTTGCAGAATTACAGTATGATTTCCAAAGTGACCAATGCTCTTCGACCTTCAAGCCCATCCAGCCTCTGCCTGGGAAGGCTTGCGGGTATTTGGGCTCATGCAGTGTGAGCTGTGGCTCCTCTGAAGCACTGACCTGCTCTAAGCACCACGGTCATTCCCTGGAGATGGTCTAGACAAATGGGACTGAACAAGAGGCTTGAGGATGGTCAGCCCCATTGGTAGGTGGGCTTGGAATTAGTTAGGTAGCTTTTGGCTCAGAATCTGTAGTACTAGGATGAGCTATATTGATTCAGGTTGCACTATAGAAATACTGCCTCAGTTTCCCTTATCACTCCAGGTCCTAGCTGAGCCTGGGACATGGTTCTGAATCCCAACTTGCCTGGTTGAGCTGTGCTATCTCTCTCTGTCTTATACCAGTCACACCTTAGAGGGATGTACCTGCTCCTTGTTCCCACCCCAGATCCCAAACTGGCTCTAAAGACTACCCAGAGTATCTGGGGTTTGGGGGTCCTAGAGTCAGCAGGGGCCACCTCACCATCTTAGGAATGGGAACCAACCTGGACCAAGTCCAAGATGGATGCTTCCTTTAAGCTCTGCACTTAGTTCCCCTGGGCCCCATCTGTTCACGTTCTTCCAGCCTGGTCCTCCTCCAGCTCCCTGCCCCACAGAGGACTGGTCACTCTGCTGTCTCTGAGCTCTTTACTGAGGGAGCAGGAGCAAAGACCTGGATAGATCCCTCTCTGTCTGCCCCTAGTTTGATCTACCACTGATCTGCCATATGATTCTAGGCAAGCAACTAAACCCTCTACTCAGGTCAATCTCAACACTAACCATAGGCGGTTGGGACCCACCAGAGGTTATCAACACGAACAAGTTTTGGAAAGAAAATTGCTATAGAATGACAGGACTTTTGTGGTCTAGACATTCAATCAGGCAGTAATTCGCTCTCAGTTTGAGTTCTGCTGATCACTTCTTTACTCATGAAGGAAAATTAATAATGCAATAATTTCCAGAGCTCCTACCATAGCCCAAGTACATTACAAATATCCCAGAATGAGGAATCTTGCAGGGACAGGGGCCAAGGCTCAGACATGTGGAGGAGACTCTTCATTCAACTAACATTTGTAAAGCCCCGGCCATGGGTAGTTCATCACACTCAGTGCTGGGGCTTTGGACCAATCTGTCCTCACGTAGACAGTCATGACAGGGTCCCAGGATGCTCCAGCCCTGGACTGTCTGCACCCCAAGCAAACACCACCCCGCCCCCTCGCACTGCTTACTTGCTGTTTGTGCACAAGTTGTTCCTCAAAGCACCCTGAGAGGTTTGTTTCTTTGGGGGGCTCCATGTCCCCTTCTCACCTGTCCTTAGGAACAAGCTCCGGGAGCCCTGTCTTCTAAAGGGAAACAGAGGGAGGCACCCAGAGTGAAGTGCTGGTGCTTGGGCAGCCGGCAGTTCTTGCGCAGTGGTCCCGGCTCACTCGTTACTTGCTCGCTCGCTCACAGACGCACTCACTCATTCAGCAGGGTGCACCGAGGGCTCCCTGTGTGTGGACAGTGTCCCAGAGCTGCTGCTGAGTGACGGTGAAGCCAGCAGAGGAGCTCTGCTCATGAGGGGCTTCAGGTCCACCATCCGTTTGCTGGTTTGTAGGGTACTGTGGATTGGCATCCCTTCGGCCCCCCTGGGGCTCTGTTGGGGGCCCCTCTGGTGTGCCAAGGGTGAGGCTCAGCGCCACTCCAGACACCCATGAGCCCTGGCTCTCCTTGCCTCCACCTGCTTGGCCAGCCCCTGACCTGGCTCTGCTCGAGACCAGGGCCCCATCCTCCCCTGGGTTTGGCGGTGCCAGCAGCCAGACCAGTTGCCCAGGTTGGAGTGACATTCCTGGTGGCACCACCTGGAACCAGCCCACAGCTGCTTTCACTGCCTTTTAGGAGGGCCCCATGACTTCCCTGTGTCCCAGGGGAATGACTCATCCATTCCTGGAGCATCCCTTCCCTCCAACCCTGAGGAATGCCCTGCTTTCAGGGTCAGCTACGTTGGGGTCTTCTGCTTGGATTCCTTGGTTACACCTTCTGGTTTCCAGATGACCTCTCAGTGTGTCTCCATGTATCACTCTCACTATTGATTTCTGTACCATTGACACCTGGGACTGGGAGACCCACAGCAAATGCTGATTGAGTGAGGACATTTAGGAAAGGCTCCCCTGAGGAATAAACATTGGAACTGGGTCTTAAAGAGGGAAAGGAGTTTCTGAGGTAAATAAAGGGCTGCAAAGGCCTTTCTGGTAAAGCACACAGCACAGACAAGGGCTTGGGTGTGCGAGGGAGAGAGCTTGGGCAGGGTACTTGGTGTGAGGGTCCAGGCCACAAAAGGTAGAAGAGAACATCCTGGGAGGGAAGCTGAGAGCAAAGGGTGGACCAGGTGGAGAGTCTGAAGGGCCTTGAAGGGACACTATGGGGTGATTTTTGAGAAGAGGAATGACACCATATTATTCATTTACTTTTCAGGGTAATTATTGTGGGTGTGGGTAGAATGTGGACTAGAGAGGAGAATGATAGAGAAGGGAGAGTATTTGGAAGGCTCTTGTAATAGCCTCTTCTAAAATGTATGTTAATGAAGCTCCAAGCAGTGATAAGGGACCAGCTAGCCCCCAAATACACCATGATGGGGAGAACAATGGCTTTTCAAGTAATTCAGTTATTTTCATAGAATCAAAGAGGTTACCTTCCTAGAAGGACCCACCTGTAGTTCCAGTGGCAATGCTCATGTGTATTCAACTTGACTTTTCTTGTTACTTTATAAAAATAATTTGATTTTGTCATGGTCTGTTCATGCAGCTGCCAGAATATAATTATTCAGAAAAAAAAGCGACTCTCAAAGCCTTGTTTATTAGATGGACGTCGGCTTTTCTGGGTAAATGAGACACCTGATTTTTGTTAAGCAAAGCTGTATACAATCATTGTCACACAATTATGTGGACACGTTTAGCATACCTGCCAGGAAAAAAGGCCTTAGGGGCTCAAGTCTTGCCAGGCATATTTATGTGTGTTAGAGGTGTCATGCTTTTCCCAGAACCCTTATCTGTTTTGAAGACAGTGGATGCTTGAAGTGAAGTCTCTGCGGTCTGTGTTTATTGTTGGCATCTGATGCGAGGCATTATCAATCAAGTTAAAGGACCCTGAAAACATGCACACACATACATACACGTACACGCACACCACTACTTGGAACTAAACAGCAAGTTGATGATTTGACCGCTAGGTTATTATTGCTGGAAAGGATTTTGAAATCATCTATAACCCCTCATGTTATAGCTAAGTTAGTTCACTGTAGCTGAGAGGGGAAGAGGTTTGCCTGTGGTCACTCAGCAAAGGAAAGACCGTCAGGGAACTTGAACCCATGGTGGTGAAATCCCATTCCAACAAGCACAGAACCATGACAAATTCCCTTACAGCAGAATGTTCCTGCAGGCTATGCCTCCAAAGGGCTGTGCTGTCTCCTTCAGGGTCCCCATCTTGGCCAAGACTACTCACTTTAGACAGTGTTGGCTATACCACAATTCTTGTTTAGTAAAAGGAGCAGGACACTTCCTCAGAGTTGATAATCTGTATAGGCCAGATTCCATTCCACCCATCCAGTTAGGTGGGGTTGGCAAAACATGTGAATTAGAAATGCCCTGGAGAACAGCGTCCCCTGTGCCCTGAGCCTCTTGCCAGGTAGATGAGTATGATTTCCTGGAGTTTGGTCCTTTTGGGGGCTGTTCCCCTTTAACCCGTAAAACAGTCCCTCCTCTTTCTCCTTCTTTCTTATTCATGGGGGAGGAATTATTATTCTCTGCCACTGTTTGGCCAAAAAGACTTCAGTGAACACCTGCCAGGCAGAAGCTTGCTTGGGGTGGACAGTGGAAGGGATACCAAGGAGGGAAGTGTGGGCTGGCATGCTGTAGGCACTTGCTGACAAATGTCATGATTTCCTGGAAATCAGGGCACCTTATCATTCATTCATCCACTTATTGATTATTATACTAAATACCAATGTGTCAGTAAGTGATACCTCTTGCTCTGAAATGCAGTGTCTCATTTGCTTATGTCATAAGGCCATGCTTCACCATGTTCATGTGCATTGCTTAATTATTTTAAGAGTTCTTCATATGAACATCAAAACTCTCACCATATGACAAATAATCCCATAGGTGCCTTTTCCTATATAATACCATTCTGCTCCTGCCACAACCCTAGGAGATGGGTATTATTGTTATTGCCATTTTTCAGATGAGATACCGGCACGTATTTCACTTCAGGTCACACAGAAATGGCCGAGATGTGACTCATTGCCAAGGACACTGTGTTATATGGTCAGAGAAAGTGTCCTAGAGGCATGCGATCTTTGATTTGGACCTGGAAGTGTTTGAAAAAGTGGAGAAAAGAGGATGGAGCCTTCTAGAGGAGAGAGAAGGGAGACTTGCAAACACAGGCAAGGACAAGAGGGTATCATGATTCTTTGTTGCAAACAACAAAATGCATGTTTTTGGCAATTTGAGTTAAGAAGAGAAAGGAGAACTAGGCTCAGGAGTGGAGCTGAGTGGATCACTGAGCAGCCCACCCAGAACACTACTTGGGACTGGCCTGCTCATGGTCCAGTGGGAGGTGTCCTGGACCGAGAAGGGCTGATCTCCATTGAGCAGTGGCAGAGAGCCTGGGTCTGCAAGAGTGGGGACGCTGTCCACAGGCCATCCTGAGTCCATGGCAGATGGAACTCACTCACACTGCCTGGGCATCCTCTGGGCCAAGTCCTTTTCTGGGGGTGTTGGGCCCAGCCCTTGTGCCTCAGTCAGTGGGAGACCTCACCTGCTGGACAAGGGGCCCTGGCCATGCTTGAAGGCTTCTCTGATGGGGGAGGCTTGAGCTAAGGTGAATCTGAAAGGGCTTCATGCTGTGCATGCTCAGAATAGAGGGCAAGGACTGTCCCTGTGGGCCTCTAGGATCTGAGACATGGAGAAGGTACTGACCCTTTACTGGCAGGTGACAGTCCCTGCCACATTTGCGCTTTAGGAAGTTCTCTGTGGTGCAGGTCTGGACAGGAAGGGGTCATGTCTAGAGGCAGGGATCCAGTGAGAGGTGGGCCTGTGGAAGGGAGGTCGGGGAGCAGGCCCAGTTTTGGGAGTGGTTTGGGGCAGAGCCCACTGGTCTTGACTGCTTATTGGATGCAGGATGTGAGCAAAGTGAGCAGAGACCACCAGCTTTCTATTAGAACAGCAGTGGTTCAGAGCTAGGGGCCATCCACTGGAGAAAAGGAGGATCAGGTTTAAAGGGCCAGAGGGATGGCCTGGGAGAGGACCATGCCTCCAGTTATGGGACTTACTCCTTTGAGCAGTCATCTAGGGAGCAATGTCTGGCAGGCAGATGGCCCCAAGGGGTGAGGAGGGAACTTAGCCAAGAGGCCTGGGCTGGAGGAGATGAACCACCCTCAGGTGTTCTAGACTCCAGGGAGCATAAATACACTGTCCTGACGCGGAGCAGTTTTGCTTGCCAAGGGACATATGGCAATGTCTGGAGACAATTTTGATTGTCATGACTGGTGGGTGCTATTGGCACGTAATGTGTGGGCCAGGGGTGCTGGGAACCATCCTATCTTACACAGGACAGCTCCCACAGTGGACACTTATCCAGCCCCAAATTCTGTAATGCCCAGGTTGGGAACCCTGATGCAGAGTGAAAAGAGAGGAGCCCCAAAGGGGGAAGCCAGAGAAACACCCACATTAATGGGGTACAGGGAGCTTGCACATCTCCCCATCCCAGGGAGCTTCTCTGACACCCTGGCACGATTAACTGCCCCCTAGGCTGTGATAATTACAACCCCACAGGCTGCTATTACAACTCGCATTGTTTGCACCTGACAAGGCAGCCGCAGAGCTTTCTCTTTAACGTGAGTAAAGGATTCACCAAGGCAGGAAGTGTGTCTTCAGTCACTGGGTCCTTTGTAACTGACTCAGCACACACACTGCTGAGCCTGGAGCATCCGTCCCCACCAGCCCTGTTTCTGCTGTATGCTGTCCTCCCTCAGCTCCTCACCTTGCTGTCTACGCATAAGCATGTCCTGGTCTGGGCAACCTCTGCTGCCTTCTCTCTGTCCACGCCCCAATTTATTGCCGATCTCATAAAGAGCAAAACTTGGGAGAGAGAAGATTGAGTTTGCTTCTCGCAGCAGAATTTGATTTAGGGCCAAGAAGGTGGCAATTGCAGCAAAGCGGAGATCCGCTATTTCAGGAGTGCTGTGAATGATTTTTTTCCATCTCCAAATGACCTTACATATATTCTGCCTCTTGCCCGCCCCCGTGTTGGGATTGATGAGGAGTGCTATGACTGGACTCCCATGGGCCCCCACTGCCTCTCCTAATAAATCTGTCTGATGGGCAGAAGGAGCTCAGGTACCTGGGCGGGTGGATGGCTGGTTGGGCCGGCGGTTTAGCACATGTGGCTTGGGTGGATTCAGGTTCCATAGCAGCCTCTGTGGCCGCCAGTGCATGTAGACTTGATCAGATGGGGGCCGCCCACTGTCACTAAGGGCTCTGCCTCCTGGGGTAGGTGACCTGGCACATTGGCCAGTGGTCTCTGATACATCAGGGGGCTGCCTCCTTCACTCTCCCTGGCTTGCTATAGTCTTTGTCCCCACCAGTGTCAACTCCCCACCTCTTCCCACATGCAACCACTGTCCCTGCTCCAGGACACCAGAAGGTGCCCCTGTCCTGGGTCAGGAGTTGAAACACTTGGGTTTGGATCTTCTCCACCAATGACAGGGTGGGCCACCTTGAGCAGATTTCTTCGACTCTCAACTTTCTAACATAAAACGGGTTAACACTAGTATAACCTGCCTTCTAGGATTATCAAGAGGATGGGAAGAATTTGGGATGTGGAATCAGGGGACTCAGGCTTAGTTCCCAGGTCCCCTCTGACTTAGTTCAGAGATGTTGGGCACATTCTTGTAGCCTCAGTTTCTCCATCTTGATGAAATCAAGTGAAATAGGGAGTGCGCAGGGGTTTGGTGATTCATAAGTACTCTGAGGAAGGCTTCCCAGGAGGTTCTGCCTAGCACTCTTGGGGCTGGCTTGTCCTGTCTGCCCTAACCAGACCCGGCCACTGCCAGTGATCTTCCTGCCTAGGCTGCTAGGCTACAGCTCTGCCTGAACTTTACAGGGTGACTCTCCTGAAAGGCCCAGAGGAGGGTGTTTTGATAAGGGGAACAATTTTGATTTGATTGTTGTCAAAGTCCCCACATCAAAGGAAAATCGTCCTTTACTTCCAAGAATGTGAGAGGTGACCTTGTCCCCTCCTTAATTTTTAACCATCCCTGACCCCTCCCTCCTGTTCTTATTTCATCCCAGCTTCACTCCCCTTTGCTGGTCCCCACCCCAAAAGTGGGTCCCAGTGACGGCTGCAGAGAGGCGAGGGATGGAAAGGGTCGGTGAAGTTTCTTTCCACACCTAACTTGGTGGCTATAAAAAAAATAGTGAAAATCAAATGTTTGATCTTTAGACTGGGTCCAAATGTCTCTGCATTGGCGTGGCTGTGTCAAAACACGGCATCAAAAGCAGTTACAAAGCATGGAACCTAAAGGCACACAGGGGTGGAGGTGCCGCTGTGATGTGCCGCCCTGGCTGCATCGGCACGCTCCAGAAGCTGCCTTCAGGGGCACCTGGCAGGGCTCAGACTCCTGGAGGCCAGCTCCCGCCAGCCCCCCACAGGGCAACAGTGGATGAGATGCTCACCCTGAGGAAGGCTGTGGGGTGGGCATTTGGTCAGGATGGAGATGACTACCCTGACTCCTCAGTCAGCTTCATCTCCCTCTGAGCGCACAAAGTGCCCCTCCACGCCTGAGAGCGGGTGGGAGCATGCAGAGCTTTTCAAGGGATATTCCCCTAAAGCAGATGGGCTGGGCAAAGCTAGAGATGGGCTAGCCCACCTCCATCTTACTGAGCAGGAATCGAAGAGAGAGGCTGAGTGACCTTCTCAGAGTCATAGAGCCAGTGAGGGGCCGAGGCCCATGGGACCCCAGTCCCCTTGCTTGGCGTCCCCTGCTTATTGCCGCAGTGCACCCCCATTCTCCACAGGTGGGTTTTCTCTTTTAACAAACTCAAAATACGTCAATTTCCACATTAAAAAAAAATATCGGTCCTGTGGCTCTTTATGTATGGACAGAGCAAAATAGGACTGGTGTATAAAGAAGGGAACGAGGAGGAAATAGCATTTGCGGTGCCTCTGCTGCGTGCCTGGGACTCTTGGGGGTATTTCCCAGATTTTCTGATATGATCCTAATAATAAACACTTGAAACACTGGCCCTTATTCCCATTCACTGATGAAGAAGCCGAAGGATAAACAGAGTCAATTACTTGCCCAGAGTCCCTCGGAAAGTAAGAAGGCAGAGCTGGGCCTGTTGTGCCCTATAGTTGAGTTTAAGACCTCAGGATTTCCCTCTCCCCAGCCCCTCCCTGTCCATCCACCTTCCCTCCCTCCATCCTTCCCTCCCTCCATCCTTCCTTGCATTCTGTAAATACTTGATGAGCGGTCCCTCTATGCCAGGCACTGTTCAAGGCACTGGGGATATAGCAATGAACACAAGAATGATTATAATTCTTTTCTTTGTGGAATTCAAATTTTAATGAGTAGCAGGAAGGGAGGTGGAGGGAAGAACAATAAGTAAAATAATAGGTTGAACTACTTGAGCTTGCTAATTAATAGTCCACCATTTTGACCTACAAAAATGGCCATTTCATACAGCTTAACTTGATAAAATATACAGCTTGTAATAGTGCTGTGGAGAAGAATAAAGCCGAAGGGGGTGGGCTGGGGAGCCCAGGGCTAGAGGCATTGCTTCTTCTATGCTGGTTCAGAAGGGGTCTTTCTAGCATGTTCACCCAACCGTGCACCCCCTCATCTCCATCAGAAACTCCCAGGGTCGAGGAAGGAACCCCAACTCCTTCCTTCCTCAAGGCTCCCTCTGCCCTGGACTCCTGCACACCACCCCTCTGTCAGCCCTGGGCCCCCAGAACACAGCCTGCTCTGTCTGCCAGGGCAGCCAGCCCTCCATGAAACCGCCCTTCATGCTATTGTCTGCCGGCCCTTCAGGCCCAGCTGGAGTGTCAGCGCCTCAGAAGTGCCTTCCCGAACCTTGCCCTCCTTCTCCCAGACAGTTTTAATCGCTCCCTCCTCTGCACTCACACACCACTTTATTATAGCACTTAGAACTGCTCTTCTCTTTAGAAGATGCTGTGATTTATTCATGTGCCTTATTAATGGTCCTATTCCCAGTGGCTGGTGCAGGGCCTGGGGTGCAGCAAGGCTCACGGCGGGCCTGGTGAGTGAATGAAGGAAGGAGGAGGCTCTGAATATGAGCTGCAGGGAACAGAGACTCAGGAAAGGCAGGGGCTTTATGGAGAGGGCCAACTGGAGGAGCTCTTGAGGATGGGGGATTGCCCAAGGGAGAGGAGATGGGCCCACACCAGCCTGCCCACACCTGCCCACACCCTGCCTCCTCCCACACCACCATCTGGTCCCAGTTTCTGTCCTCTAGCCACACTGTATTTGCTTTTCCTACTGCCTTGGCAGCTCTGTCCTCACTCCCTCCTACCACCTCTCAGAGCTACCCCTAAGCACCTCTGGGCACGCCTCTCCCAGGAGCCAGACTGGAGGGCTGGCCCTGGACCAGCACCCGCAGTGCCAGCTCTTCCCACGCTCTGCTCCTTGCAGCTACGTGCCTGTTGGCCTATAGGATGTAGCAGCTGAGCTGATGGTTAGGATCAGACTGCGTGGGTTTGAAGTCTCGCTGTGACCTTGAGCAAGCTGGCTGTCTTTTCTGTCATTCCTCAGTCATCTCCTCTGTAAGGTGGGGGTAATTATTGTCCTGACCCTGTGGGTTTTGGAGACTTGCTGGAACTCACACATGTAGAGCGCAAGCCCAGAGCTGGGCACAGAGTAAGGCAGTTCCCATCGGTTTCTTGTAGTCATGTTGTTTCTTTCCCTTCAGGGTGGACTCCTTCCTGTATTCCAGGAGGGAGGTGGGGGGCCCTCCTGGTCTTGCTCCCTGCCTGGTATGCACACAGAAGAGTGTGCAAGCGCTTGCAGAGTGGGCTAACCTGGAGCTGGGTGGGCCAGTGGGACAGGGCCAGGCAGAAGGTCCAGAGCAGGGGGCTTGAATGCAGGCAGAGGCCAAGCCCTTGGCCTCAGTGAGGTGAAGACCAGTCTCTCCTTTGCATACCTAGATGAGTGACTCTTCGTCCAGCTGGAAACAAGGTTGCCGGAGGAACCAGAGTTGCCCAGAGTCCACATTGGCCTCTTGCTGAAACACTTTTCTCTGCAAGATTATATATTCTGGGCCACATCCCTCCCACCGACACTTCCTCTCTCACTTTGCTCCTTTTCTTACTCCTCCATCATAAAAAGCTCCAGAAACAGGTTTTGTTCAAAGTGAATGAGGCAATAAATTCTCTGTTTCTGACAAGCCGACAAGAGAGATAAATTCTGTAATAGGAGATGCAGCCCTGTTCTCTTGCCCTGTGGAGCTTTGGCTGATGTTAAGGTTTGTTCAGGGATGAGGGGTCTGTGTGAGAGGAGAAGGGAAGGGAGGCTCTAGGAGGCCCCTGGGTCCACCTAGGGAACCTCAGTTCAGGTGGGCAGCTACTCAGCCCAGGTACAATCTCAGTCATGTCTCAGTTTGCTCATGGCCAGGGGCATCTTCTGGTTTATCTACTTGCTAACTGACAAGCTGGGTGAAACAATCCCATTAACACATTCATTCATTCATTCATTCATGCACACATTCAATCTCCTATCCATCAGTTCATTCAGTAGTCACCTAGCATGGATGAGAAGTACCTAATTCCCTTGAAGAATCACCTTCTTTAAGAAGCCTTCCCACAAAGGACCAAAAATATTTACAGTTCAAATCATAGCAAAAGATTGATTTCCCTGGTAAATAAAGAGCTCCTACAAATCACTAAGAAAGATAAACAACCCAACAGGAATCCAGGTAAAGGATTTGAACCAACAGTTTACAAAGAGGGAATACAAAGGGCTGTAAGACCAAAGGGCTCTAAGACTTCTATACACACTCGCGAGAAGAGAAGTGTTTGTGGAAACGTCACTGCGATGACATGCCCTTCCCACTGCCAGGCTGCTCAGGGCTGTGTTGACACGGGTGTGGGGCAGGCACGTGCTGCCGGACAGCGGCACAGTGAGCAGTGGTGCAAACACCATAGAGGTCAATTTGGCTCTCCCTCTATGGACGGTGATTTGGTAATATGTCAACTGCCTGTACCCAGCAAATCTGCCTCTAGAAATTTATCTCACCTCTACATGTACAAGATTGTTCACAGAAGAATTTTCCGTTTCACCAAAGACTGGAAACAGCCATATGTTGGTTAAATAATTTGTGGTGGATTTGTACAATTAAACACTATGCAGCCATTTAAAAAAAGGTAACAGGGAGTACCTTTAGGCACTAATATACATTGAACTCCAAGATACATTTTTAGGTGAAAGGGTAAGGCATGTAATGGAATAGAACTCACATTACACTGTTTGTAGAAAAGTAAAGAAAGTGAATATTTATGCATATAATGTGCATATTCTGTACATATCCTCAGCCTCACCCTGCATTTATATCCTGTGTGTTATATGTATATATATTTTCTTCACTTTTCTACAAATAGTATAATTTGTATTATGTACACTATATAGTAGCATGTACATATATTCATATATACTTATATGTGAATATGAATATATATACATATATGTATATATGTGACTATACATTTACCTCTGGAAGAACAAAGACCCATGAACAACAGCTACTTCTGGAGAGCAGAGCCAAGAACTGGGAGGCTGGGGGACTTGAGTAGGAGGGATGCTTTACACTATATACCCTTCGTGTCTTTTGGATTTGGAATCTTGTGAATGTATTACCTATTCAGAAAACCACTATCACTAGCATTTTTTTAAAAAGGGGTGAGCAGGAGAGGTCTTCCTTGACTCTCTTGGCTGAGGTGGAGGTCCAGGAATAGATAAGGTGGGAGGAAATAGGAGTGGAGGACGGGCCTGCAAGGTGCCCAGAGAAAGCATGACACAGCCTCACCTGGGGACCGTGCATGTGGCTGGAGCATAGTTTGAGGGAGTCTGGGTCAGAACGTGGCTGGTGGACTTAGGTGTCAGGTTAAAGAGTTTGTATTTTATTGCAGAGAGGAGCTGTTGAGGGTTTTAAGCAGGGGCAGGACATGGTCAGGTTTTATTTCAGGAAGAGCCTCCTGGAGGTGGTGTGAAGAGTGGTCTGGGGAGAGTGGGTGTTCCTGATGCTCTGCCCTGCCTTTCTTGGCATTTGCTCATTTCATCTTCAGTAATTCTGGCAGGTAGGTGGAATTAACTCTACGACACATGGGGAAACAGCCTCAGGGGAGCTGAGTAATGGGTATAAGATATTACAGCTTAGAGTCGGGACTCACACTCGGGTCCACACATCTCTGCAGCCTAAGCTCTGAATACAGCTCTGTGTATTTTTTTGTGTGTCTGGCAGAATTGGGGTTTCTGTGGCCAAGCCTCGGGTCCCTTTAACTTCAACTATTTGGTCAATTAAGTTATTGGATTCAACTACAATATCTGATCATCAACCTCCCACCGACTCACTAGTGACTCTCCCACTGAGCTCCAGTTAGAAGCTACATAATTTGCCCATCTTAGCCATTGGAAGAGAAGCAGCAAATTTCTTTATGACCTGTTTTCTTCTTCTAAGGACATAGTGAAAGTCAGAGGCAGATTTTTTATGGGCTGTGCCTGGAAGGGTTAGAAGAAGGTTCCTTCTTGATGGGGCTGGGGCAATGCCTTTGGTTCCAGTTCAGCCAAGCCCTCTCAATTCTTTGGTCATTTGGTTTGTATTTTCCTGTCATTTCTTTGCCTGTGTTTTTCTATGACTCCCATTTTGTAAATATGAAAACTGGGACTCAAAGAGGCAACCATTCATCTAAGGCCATCTGGTTTGTCAATGGTAGACTCAGGTCTTAAACTCTTACCTTGGGACTTCAGACCTTTCTACCATGGCACGCTTCCTTTTCTTATTATTAATACGGGTTTATTTGCTTTCTCATGAAACAAACCCATAAATGGCTTGTGATTTCTTTCACATTCAGTAAAGAGAAATCCAGGTTCTCATTATGTGAGTTTGTTCACTCTCTGTGTCCAGGTGTCTGGT